>JAYMTF010006602.1:0-10088 GCA_036897485.1 Pelargonium nanum
CCTAAATATTTTCACTAGTTATACCAAATACATGTGAAAATACATGTAAATAAAATACATGTGTGAATCCTCTTCCTATTTTTTTTTTTTCCATTGAGGGCTGGGCAGGTAATAATTAAGGACTAAGGAAGGAATAATGAAGCTAACATATATCTATTTCATAATCTATATATGTATCGTTTTCTACAAAGAGTGGACTTGTAATATTGTCCCTCCAATGGCGAGTCTTGAAAATGGTTTTGAATGGTTCTTGGTTGCTGAAATCAATATAAAAGAACAAAAGAAAAGAAAGAAAAACAGAGCATTCCCTTTCTTGTTTGTAGAAAATTACACCTACTTGATGATCAGTGCATAGTTATTATGTGGGTGCCATTTGAATTTGATATGGTTTACCTAACTTGAACAACCAACTATTCAATGGCTTGAAAGTAGACACACATATTTGCATGAGTTCTATGGAAGGTCGACATAGAGGGGTCAGTTTTACATCATCAAATGGCCGGTTTCTTCAATTCTCATTGCGTCAATGTATCATACATCGAAAAAATGTGAAGTCCGTTGTCACTTCAATATACTAGTTGAGTCGTCCACCTATAAGTTTAAGCTTTTGGGTGGTGACAGAGTTGGGGTGGGCTGTAGTAGACAATTGCCTATGTCATCCATAGTATTAAGTAAATTCATGACATTTTCAATTCGATAGTTTAACATGACCTAAAGTTTAGGTCTAGTTGCCGCCAACCCAATTCTTGGCCCACTTGCATGCTTAATCATTTAGTTCAGTTTGTTTGTTCCACGTGCAAGTTATGGTAATCGAAAGGTCACAAGTTCAAGTCACATTACCGTCACCTCAATTAAGTTTCAGCACAAGACAAGAAGAAGAGTTATGCATGAAAGGATAGATAAGCAATGAAACTCATTAGAGTGCACAAGTAAGAGGATTCAAGAGCAGCAAGATGAAAACTTTGGACGATATGGACCACAAGATGTAATGAAGAGCCGGACTAGAAAGCCATTGATGCAAATCAAAAATAGGTGAGTGAAGTGACTAAACTTCATATATATGCTGAAAATGAGAAATCATAATGGCAGTCCGGCCCTGAAGGAAACTCCTTACTTCCATGAATGAATTGGGACCTGTAATGATATTCCAAGAGATTTGAGAAGCTTATTGGTGTTTTGGAAGCTAGTAATGAACTGTAGAGTATGATAAAAAACGAGGAGGTGAACAATCATGAATTTGGAATGGTGTACCATGCATATATCCTTTTGAAGACCAACATTCCACTGAAACACAATGATATACATGACAGAATATTGTAGCAATCATGTATTCTAGAGATGTTCAAAACTATTATGCTAGAGCAAGATAAGTTGTTAGTGGAAAAGACTTTTTAAGATAAACATATTTTTACTATATGCGGTTGATTATTTTAGTTTTATGGTCGACCAACTAGTATGCTAGACCCATCTCAAATTTAAATATATATGTTTTTACTCTATTATTCCATAAAAACATTGGAAAAGCATTTGCTTTCAAATAAGATTCGGATAATAGTTTTAACTTTCAAATAAATGCTATAAGGTTGGGCTTGGTAGGATTAGCTTATTTAAAAACTTAAGTTCAAGGTTGGGCTTAGCCCAAAAAATTATAACCCAATATATATATATATCTATTTCAAGAAACCGGTTTCTTGGTCGAACCTGGAATCGGTTAGACCACGATTGAACCATCTAGTAGGATATGGTTTTCAGAAATTTGGCTCCAAATCAGCAGAAAATTTAAGTCCCAATGAAGATCAGTCCAATGTCAAGTAATAAATTCTTCGATAGAAAAGAGGCTACGGAGTTCAAAGTGAATTGATGCATGGAATTTAAGAAGAGACGCGTGAAATTCAGTTCAAATATATAGAAATTTAATCTTGTAAACTAATTTTAAAACACTAACTTCTCATGAAGGTTCTTAAAACATTTTGATATTCAGAGAAGACAAATTAGTCATTTTAAATTTAGTCTAATCTTTTTTATCAACATTTGGGTATTTAAAATATATTGTAGTTTTTTTTTATAATGAAAATACTGTGAAGTGCAATTAGTTAACCTAAAAAGGTTTTCAATTCCGCAATTTAAATTTGGTTTGCTTTAGTTTGCAGGATCTATTTATGTTATAGTTTTCCCTCGTTTTATTTGTTTTGTACTGATTTCAAGGTTTATAGCTTAATGAAATAAAGCATTATTTCCTGTAAAAAAAAGTTAACCTGAAAAAAATGTTTTAAGTGACCAAGTTAATCTCATAATAAATGTAGAAGTGGTTCTACTTTCTTTGAATGGGAGCTTGAAAAATGAAAACCATGGGCTGTACAGTTGAAACCACCAAATTAAGATAAGTTACCACAAAAGAATACGTTAACAAGAAGCTAAGTTTAAGGGGGACATTATGAGATTATATTCCAGCCCATCTTTTCTATTATCTATATGTGAAACAGTGAAAGTGAAAGAATTATGAATATGATGATCCCACAACACTAGTTTGGAGTTTTCTAATATTAATTTGTTATGATCCATTTCTGGATGAGTGGTCCAACCTGCTTCCATACCAAAGTACAAAGCAAACAAATTATTCATGTCTATGACGTCACCAAAAGAGAATAATTCAGACCCACTATATACTACCTCTGTTTCACCAAACCAAACACCCAATCTGGTCATAAAATATTTCACACCTTGCTGAGTAAGCTAAACTCTAATTATGCTAACAAATTCCAATACTTTTAATGTGTACAGAAAATTGTTGACACTTGTGTGTGGGGATTGGATTTAATTGGATTGGGAATCAAAACAAGAGTTTGACAGAGCCAGCCTATGTATTACTCAGCTTCCATTCCCTTCCAGACCTTTCAAGAATAATTTTATTCTATATTCTATCTGCCTATATATATTTTATTCATCATCACATTCACAACAAATTAACACAGACACAAACACAGAGCTAGAGAGTAGAGAGTGAAAACAGAGAATTATAGTAGGAGAGAGATGGGAAAGGAACGCATGGTTGGCATAGGAATGGATTATTCAGGGAGCAGCAAAGCAGCCCTCCGATGGGCTGCCGATAATCTCATCGACGCCGGAGATTGCATCATCTTGATTCATGTTCAGCCACCTAAAGCTGATCATTCCATGAAGCAGCTCTTTGAGGACACTGGATCACGTACGTATTTAACTCCTCCTAATTACTCAATTAATCATTTATTTAATTTATCAACCAACCTTTTATTCAATTTCTATGTATTGGCAGCGCTGGTTCCTCTTGAGGAATTCAAAGAAATCAACTATTCGAAGCAATATGGGCTCACTCGTGATCCAGATGTTCTTAATATTCTCGACACTGTCTCAAAGACCAAAGGGGTATGTATATGTACTGATATTCTTAATTAATTAAACAGCTAATTAATTTTTTAGTGAAGTAATTAAATATTGTTAATTTTGTACTGTGACAGTGTAAGGTAGTGGCGAAGGTGTACTGGGGAGATCCAAGGGAGAAGCTGTGTGATGCTGTGGAACATCTCAAGCTTGATTCGCTTGTTATTGGAAGCAGGGGATTAGGCCCCATCAAAAGGTACCATCATTTTTCATATAATTAATGAAACTATATAACCATATATGTGGTTGGTTTCACTGTCAACCTAGGTTTCAATTTCGAGTCTCGGTTTTGACACGCCTACTGATAAAATAAAAAATATATGCGTACGTGCAGGGTTTTGATGGGGAGTGTGAGCAATTATGTGGTGACAAATGCTACCTGTCCGGTTACAGTGGTTAAGGGACCGTCCTCCAAACCTTGACACCTTGAAGCTACCAGTACCAGCCCAGCCCTGCCCTGCTCGGTGACAGTGTGTGTGTCTTTAAGTGTCTGTCACATGAACTTGGCCTAAGCATGTATCATATGTGTGCTGTTTTGTTTGTTTGTTTGTTTGAATTTTCAATTTTAATTATGGATTAATGGTTTTTGTTGCTTCACAATTCAGCTGCATCATCAATTAGTTTTATACATATTTCATTGATGTTATTCTTTTTGTTTCTTGAACGATTAATGGTTTGAGGTTCAGATAAGTAAAACAATGTTAGTAGTAAATTAACCAAATTCATATTGAAAGCAATATGAGACCTGCTTATATCACTGAATTATAAGATGTTTTTGCCTATGCGTTTATCTCCCGAGATGCCATAGGCTTCATAAGTCTTCTATGCTAAAACACAAGATGACGATATTCAAAATTTCATAACTAAATTAACCAAATGATGGTATCCAAGATATGATGATATCTAAGTTGAAGGAAGAAAAGTGGTGTTGGAAAGCCCTTCGCCGTGATCACAAAACTCGGGATCTAAGGATTTAAGTCTCTGGCTCGCCCCAAGGAGCCAAGACTCCTAATCTATCCGTGGAATTCAACACTTGAAAATTTTCAAAAACAATTTTTCAAACACTTGGATAAGACGACCAACACACTCTATTGATTTAGTCAAGACAGACGCATCAATTATTATATGTACCATTAATATTAAAATAATAACAAAATATGAGTTTCACTATGGTTAGTCAACTAGTTTTTTCACCTGGCAATGCTCGGGATTCTGTCCTATTAATTTAGTCATTTGAGTTTTATTTTCACATTAAAACAATTTTGTTTGATGATCTATCTATTGTTTTCAACTAAAGTGTCTCGTAATCTATAACTTAATTTTACTTTTTATATATTATATAGGAAAGTATTTTCATTTATAATATATGAACTTGAACCAAATAATTATCTTGTTGCAAGAGGGCTAAAATGAGGTTGTTGTACATATAATGTTAACATTTTAGTTGGTTCAAATTATTTATGTCAATATTATTGACATGATGGAGAAACTAATTAGTTGTCGATATTTTGAGTTTGTCATTTATAATTAAACAACACGTGGTAGGATAAATATATAAATGACATATTACACATTTGTTGTAGAGATCCAATAGTCACCGCAATAATAAAAATTGCATAAAGTCTTAATAACTATAATCATGGTCCACCTTAAAATAATACATGTAATTTTATGAAAGAAAAAATGAGCCAACTAAAATAATACTAAGTAGACCCAAAATAGTTATATTATACATTATAATTTATATAATTAATGTTCTATAAAATTTAAGTCTCTTGCTTGCCCAAGAGCCGAGACTCCTACCCCATCCTTAGAATTCAACTCTTAAATTTTTTTAAGACAATTTATGTTACACATGGATAAGCCGACAAATACGCTCAAGCTGCCTGATTGATTTAGTCAAGACATACACATCAATTATTAATATGAGTTTAACTATGGTTAATCAATTAGCTATGCTTTAGTTCTTTGGTTCAAGTCTCAATACAAGCATTAAAATGTTATATTATTTAGCTCAACAGAAATGGAAGAAAAAAAGGTTGAAGGTGGAGAAATGTCATCAAACAAAAAAAGCTGGGCTCAGATTGCAGACGGCCCAAAAAGAAAAGAGGAAGCCCATTGGGTCGTTTCATATGCAATTTCTCCTCAAGTGATCAGCTAAGCCGAATACCAGTATTACATTACAGAGCAATTGAGCGAATAAACATTATTATTTCGTTATTCGAATTTCGAAACAATAGCAAAATATCTGTACCGACTTAGCTTCAACTTGTTGAGTTTCTGAGATCAACAAAAGAGGGTTAGGATATATGTAAAAGCAAATATACTATTAACATCATAACATAGTCACATATGGTGTCACTTCCCAAACAAACAAAAAAAAGTAATTAAACACAAGAAAATTGATCATCTTCCATTTATTTATACCTCAAACACACGGATCCACTGGCGAAAATAAAAAAGACAACAAGTGAGCAATACAATTCAAGAAAAGGTCTCTCCCTCATCTTTAACATAACAAGTAGCACAAGTAGCAAGTAGGTCTAGCAAACCCCACTCTTCTTCAACTTCTTGTCGGAGACAAACTTCTTCCAGTAAGAAGTGATCTCCACCTGAGTATCCAAATCGCTCTTCTTGCTCACCAATGGCGCGTCCTTCCCATTGGACGCCATCTTGGGAGGGAGATGGTCCAGCTCGCTCAACACTTTCTCAATGTCACCCACCAGACGCTCCGCCAGCGTGCGCGAGAAGTCCTCCCTTATCACCACTCGAAGAACCGTGATGTGCTGCGCATCAGCCGGCATGGTGTAGGCCGGCACGATCCACCCGAACCGCCTCAGCGTGTCCGACACCTCAAACTCGTCGTGCTTCTTGTTGTCCTTCAAAGAAAACGCCACCAGCGGCACGCCATCATCCTTGGAGACAATGTTGAACCGCCCCGTCTTCTCCAATCCTTCCTTTAGCACTATCATGTTTCCTCTGCAATTTTCCATCACGTTTCGATATCCCTGGATCGATAAAATTTAATTAATCGATTTGTGATCGATCATAAATGCAATGCAATATTCAATGATCAAACTTGTTACCTCGTAACCTAATCGAATGAGCTGATAATATTGGGCAATTATTTGACTGGAACCTTTGGAGAAGTTGAGAGTGAATGTGGGCTGATCAGTACCAAGATAATTGATATGGAAGATGAGGTCGTCGGGAAGATCCTCCTTGCTCCTCCAGATGACCCACCCGATTCCGGCGTAGACGAGCCCATACTTGTGTCCACTAACATTAATGCTCTTCACCAATGGCAGACGGAAGTCCCATTCCAGTTCTGGATAAAGAAATGGCGCAATGAACCCACCACTGGCTGCATCCACGTGAATTGGAGTATCCCACCTATACATATACACACAAGTAATATGTATATCATTACAAGAAAACTCACGATCTGTAACATAAATTTCTGACTTTCTGTGACGAAAAATGTCACATATGTCACAAAATGTGTAATGTAATGACATGCACGAAGATAGATGATAATTACCCAGTTTCCTTGTTCTTCTCAGTTAAGAGATCGTTGAGGAGCTTGACATCTTCGAATTCACCGTTGAGGGTGGAGCCGAGGATGGCGGCGACGCAGATGGTGTTCTCGTCGACCATCTCCACAGCTTTGTGAGGGTCCATGACGTAGTAGTCTTCCTTCAATTTGACCTCCTTGAGCTCAACCTCGAAGTACCTGGCGAATTTTTCCCAGCAAACCTGAACATTAGCTCCGGTGACGATATTGGGATTGGCGGTGGACTTGCCCTGGGCTTTCATCTTGTTCTGCCACCTCCGCTTGAAGGCCAAGCCGGCCAACATTATGGCCTCCGATGAACCCACCGTTCCCACTCCTATGGCTGTCTCCGATTCTCCCAGTGGCGCATTGAATAGATGTGCTATCATGTTCACGCATCGATTCTGTTCGATTGTATCACATTCAAATTATGAATTAATCACTATAATTTCAATAAATTATTTGCTGTTCATCAAAATACACGCAGCTTATTCTACCATATAGTTCAATTCTTGATAATTGGATCAATAGCATTCCAATGACTAGTAAGGATACGTTAATGTTTGATATTATATACATGTATTGTAACAAATTTTAATATGCTCAGCTAATTAATATAAAAACACTAAATATTTACATGTTTCATTAACATGTAAATGAGTTGCAAATGTTAAATACAAATAGAAAAGGAGGGAGAATTGTAACGTCGCTATAAGAAAAATGTTTAACAACTACGGAATTTTTTGCAGTTGAATCGTAAAATTTTGTAGCTGATTAGTATCAGCGACGGACCAGTAACAAAAATTTTGTCGCTAACCAGCGACAAATTTTAGTCCGTAGTTGATTCCGTCACTATTAAGCTGTTTTTCAGTAGTGCATGACATTTAAAAGTACTTGTGACCACATGTTTTATCTACAATTGGGTAGATGTCTTGTTGTTTTAGGTATGTCGGTAGAAAAAAGAATCTCATTTTTCATATTTAAATATGAAATTCAGTCCATGAAAATAGTGAACTAAAAAAAATAAACTAAAAACAAATATCAAAGTAGCAACCAAATCCACACAATCAGATTCATGACTACACATTGCTTCCTTTCCACTGTTATTTTCCCACCCAACCAGTGAGCATGTATTTTGGGTCCCATCCTCACAAAGCAATTCTACTCAATGGAGTTGGGTCCCATATAGATATAGCCACCTCTATTATTGTCCCTCAAATTTTTGACGATAAGGTGTCGTAGAAAATAAAAGAATTAAATGTGGTGTCACCATTTCAATATCACCTTTACTTTTGAGGGGCCCAAGCCCAAACAAAAAAATAATCTAATGGCAACTAAGCGACAACAATAATTCAAATTGCCGCATAAAGCACGATCCAGTGATTGTTTATAGACGCCGGAAAATGCTCGTAGTGGAGTGAAGGGACCATTCCAGACCCAAATCAACTACAAATCCAATCCTTTTAACTTTAATTTTACTCCAAAAGTCTCCAAGCTACACATTCTGTCATCTTTTTCATTTCTCAAGTCAAAACATATGCTATTTTTAGATTTATCCTAAACCATTACTAGGAAAGGAACATATACTTGTACACTTTAAAAAAGCTTAATAAGAGAACCCACAGAGCTATAAATCAATACGTTGCTTTCTCAATATTAATATATACTTGCTGCAAGTTGCAAATTGCCAAATTCCACCTTCTTCTAATTATATGTAAAATGGTGTAAAGAAGAAAATATATATATATATATATATATATTAGTAGGTATCTACCAGTCCACAACCTCAATGGACCGACCGATCAGAAGCTAATAAGCTATATATGGACACAAATTATTAAAATCAAAACAAGTAGCAATCACTCCCTTGTCCACACCCCTATCTATCAATCCATGGCTCAAAACACCACCACCACCATGCTTGCTCTCTAGTTTCTTTAATCTATATTTTACTCTTAAAAATGGTGAGTTTGCTTTGTCATCTAATTTATAATTAAAGCATCAAATTCATCTGTCCAATCCAAGAATAAAATAATAATCCAGTCCAACCAGGGGCTGACGAGTGTTTGACTTAATCAATGCACAGTAATATTTTTAATTAGTTAATTTAATTAATATATTTAAAAAAAATAAAGAAAGGAATGTGGTTGTGTGACTAGGCGAATCCAAATAATAAAAATATTAAGAAAAGAGGGCTTGCCTGTAACTCAGTGGTGACAGGGTACTCGTCCATGTCGACATAGTTTTTGTTGATGGAGGACATGATAAGCTTATCGCACTCAGGCTCCATCCAAGTGGTCACGAACGACGCCAGATTCAGCCTCGGATTTCCATCCAACATCAGCTCGTCGTTTATGATCTGATACGCTGCTTCCTTCGGGATCGAACTCTCCGGCATCTTGTACCTATACATACATATATTCATCATTCAATTTATTCATCATATTCATGGCCTGCTAATAAATAATCTATATGTATACAGTAATTATATATAAATGTATGTAGGTACCTGGGAAGAGATACTCGGACGTATCGGGATGCGAAGGTGGAGTTGACAGAGGCATCGTGGTCGCCGGATGCTTTGGAGAGAACCATTTTTTTGATAACAGAGGAGAGAGATTTCAGAAATCGGAATGGTTTTGGAGTAAGGAAGGAAAGTTAGATATTTATAAAGCAGTATAAGGAGAGTACTCACTGGTATTCAATTAAATGTACATTTTCTCCTTACATTAAATTATGCAATTAGCTTTAACTTTATCAGTTAAATATTTTTCTTCTTTCTATAATCAGATCATTACTTATGCTCTCAAATAGTCAACTACAACAGTTAATTCTTTTGGTGTCAAAAATAATTGGATAAATGCTGTCGTTGGTTTTTCTAATATGAAAAAAAAACTAGAAAATGATAAAAGGCACTATGAAAAAGTTATGTGATCAATAGCTGATCAAAAAGAAAAAGTTATGTGAATATATTTGTTAAAAACAAAATGTGATATTTATTTTTAAAGAAAAAATAGACTCTAGGATGATATATATTTTTTTTAATTGAGCTACACGACAGGAGGTAGCTCTCCCCTTTTAACCCAAACTCCACCCCACCCGACGCAATGAGATTTGA
>JAYMTF010006603.1:0-10087 GCA_036897485.1 Pelargonium nanum
TATATATATATACACAACTAGTTTTAATTTGTGTCCTCTTTTCTTTAGTTCACATAACATCTGAAACTATGGATTTTGTTGTTGTTGGTATTTATTAAAAAGTTATTAACGTGATTGGAGCATGCATGCAAGCAAGAGCCTACGAAGACAACGGAGTGGATCCGGCTACGTACCTTCTTCACCTTTTCCATCACCATCAACTTCAATGTTATGTTTAGACTTTAGTGTACTTACCGTAATTAACAAATTTAATGATGACCCAGTTACAAATTGCAGGTACGTAGACAGAGTTGTAGTACATGTGTGAGAGTGTTGTGTTCTTGTACGATAAATCGTCAAACTCTAAACAGACTACGCTCGCACAGTTCACAAAATTCAGTGTAACAGTTCTTAAGTCTAGTTTGAGCTTTCTTGTACTTTGTATATCCTTTCGATTTAATACGAATACTGTTTGTTGATAAATAAATAAAAAGGACAAATTTGACTTTAGATCTTGTTCAATACGAGGACATTTGTTTTTAAAGGGTGGACCTAGCTAGAACCAATTTTGAGTTGTATTCAAATTAAAAATTTCCCATTTACAGAATAAACTTTGTTTTATGGTGGCTCATTTAAAAGTTCAATTGATTCTACTAAGACAAAAAAGTTTTTAACTTTCCAGACACTTAATTAGTAGTAATTACTAGGGTATACTCCCTCCGTCCCAAAATAAATATCATGTTTGTCTAAATTTTTTGTCCCAAAATAAGTCTCTTGTTTTTATTTTTAGGTTATTATATTATTGTTTTTCTCATATTACCCTTATCACTTATGCACTGCACATGGGCAGATCTGAACTGCACATGGGGTGTAGGTGGGAAAGTAAGGGTAATATTGGAAACCCATTAAATTATCTGGTAATCCTTAATTTTTGCAAAAAATATAAACAGTACACTTATTTTGGGACGGAGGGAGTATATTATAAGATGTCTGTTCTAAAAGTGGTTGAATTACAAGTTTCTTCCCTCAATTTAAAGTTTGAACACACTACAACTATTTCCATTTCCAAGTGCAAGTGTGTTAGGCGACAGGAATGACAAAGTTTAATGCTCAACTCAAGGGAAAGAGGTGTAAAGGATCCATATATGTGGGATTTTAATTTAAAGCATGACTATATATGCAGAATCTGCATGCATTGCATGATCCAAAGCTCTTTAGTTTTATTATGTGTGTGTCCTAAGCCAAAGCAGCTTCCCAAACACAACTTAAGGGGCAAGCTATGACCTCTTCCTTAAAACTTCAATCATGCATGTGCTATATGCTCAATGCCAATAATAACTAAAAGTCAATTTTAGGCTTGTAAGCAACATAATACTCCAATTTCATAATAAATGTGGGTTTAATTATAATTTTTATGCATATTAAAAAGTTACATACCTGCAATGATTTATTTAAGAGTTATATGGTTTTGTCTCCCATGTACTGATATTTTTTTAGTTTTAGTCTCTAACTAGAGTTTAGTATGGTTTGAGCCCTTGTACTGCTCTATTTTTTTGAATTAAACTCATGTTATTGGTTGTAGCCGGTTTTGATGTGCCATTTCAGCTTAGGGTGACACGTCATCATCATGTCACTTAAGATTTTAGTCCATGTTAGCCTTCAGTTGCGATAGATGGAACAAAAACGTTTTATTTTTTTAGATAACTCCACTCGAACGATGTCGTTTTTGCGATACCTCAAAAAAATGAAATGAAACGATATCGTTCCATCTATCATAGTTGAAGTCTTACATGTACTGTTGACGTGGCCTAAAATCTTAAGTGACATGATGACGTGTCCCTTCAAAACTGACTATAACCGATAATGTGGGTCTAACTCAAAACAAAATGGAGTCCAGAGAATCAAAGAAATGACATTAGTAGGAATATAAGCCGAAACATCTCCTGAAATTCCTTTTAGCTATCGCCTTGTTTTAGCTGATCTAAATGTTGGTGTTTTTTTATGGATTGTCATTTCAAGTATTGCTCATGTGCCTTTTCATTTGTTTGTAACAAGTTACTTCGAATACCTTTTTATATGTATGGTGATAAAGTTTTCTCTCTTTATTTAGGGAGAAAACATTCATATGAGGTGCTCCTCGTAATTTTTGTTATTTAGTAAGTTTGCAGTTCGGACTTATTACTCACTGCCAACACCAAGCAGTTTCTATATAGGGGCTAAAGCTTAAAAGAGTGTGAGTCCAGGTGAGGAAAAAACAATTAACCCTTTATTTAAATTTAACTTTAATCGTTGTTTGTGTATTAATTAATTATTATTTGTATAAGTGGTAAATATTGAACTTGAGAATATGAAATAGACATAAATAGAAAGTGAAGTGTCTTTTTATCTTTAAATTATATAATTGTATTTATTTTGAATCGGATGTAGTATATTTGTTATTAGGACACTTTCACAATACTGGTTGCCTACAAGCCGGGGTTACATCAATCCTCGTCTTTTGATTTTTGGAAGACCGATCTAATCACATTTTCCTCTTTGTCATTTTGTGTAAGGATTTTTATGTTATTGTGTACTTTTCTTGTTTCTCCTTCCTTAGAAATTCTTGAATAAAAGTACTTATTGCTGATAAAAAAAAGGAAATGATGTATACATGTACTAGTGTATGTCAAATGCATGTACATATGAAAATGAATCATGACCGTTGGTTACATCTAACCCAAGAAGGTACCTGCTACCTCGCCCGACTGAAAACCCAAGCTGCCTAAATAATATGGATACTATTCACATTCAACCAATCATAGTCTAACACGTGTCTTACACATATTTGACATATAAGACGGCTGCATGCGCTAAGTAGCTGACTGAATAAAAGTATTTTGAGATGTATGTGACCTGCATTAAATCGTTCATTTGAATAAACATACGTCAGTTTTACTTTTCAAATTACAATGATTCAATCTATTTCCTATATTTTATTTGTTAGAATCTTACTTTCGACCTTTTGGGCAGGCAAAAGCATATTTAGTTTTATTATCTAAAATGGTCAACACATATGAACTTAAGTCAACCACTTGGTATTCTTGGGATCATCTTTGAAATAGGAGTCATAAATATTCAATAGGAGTTTATTAATACAAATAGAATTTAGAATGCATCCCAAGAACAGATCTATTTAATATTTATGGTTCATAGGGAACACAGTTAGTAAAATTTACACATTCATGTGAATATATCAATTCCAACACACATGGAATTAAATTCTCATCATGTGCCCTTCATGCATATGGATCTTCGTCAAATTTATTTCCTAGCCCGTCAATTAATCATCTATTATATTAAAAACAATTCTCTTAATGAGAAAAGAACCAACATGATCATCCAAATTTTACAAAATAGTTTTAAGCGTCTAACTACTCTTAAGTTCTAAAAGTAACCAATTTACTCAAATAAAACTTCTCATAACACGAGTAATACTACGACTAATTGCAACTATATAAACTTTTCATCCAATTTTAACGAGATCAATTTGAAATTGACAAGAGAGACCAGTGAAGATGAGTAAGAATGAAAATAGAATGAGTATGAATTGAGTTTTTTTAATCCCCGAATTGAGCATGCCTCCATGCTCGTACTCCTAATTCATGTGGTCTTATCTGATTCTAATGAGGATCAATTTTGGTGTGGTATGACTTAGTGTTTGTTTGTTAATTCTAATCTTAAAAGGTATGTCGAGCAAAATGAGTTATAAGAAGATAAAAAAGTATGTTATTATTTGTAGACAATGTTTTTTTTTTGGAGCAAATATTTGTTGACGATGATTATTTGTTAAAATAGGAGTCTAATGTATTTTGAAACGTTGTAATTACCAAAATATGATTAATTAATAAGAAAAATAAACTTGATTAAAATAATATTAAAAAAGAAAATATCATTTCAAATAGTAAGCCCACATCCAGAAAAAAGTGGGCCAAAAGTTCATTGAAATCCAATATTAAACAAGCCATGTACAAATCCATATACATGGCCCAAAACTTAAGGCTGAACATGAAGAATGATAGGCAAAGTTTTTTTTTTTTAAGAAATGATAGACAAAGTTAGTTGTATAACATAATAGTCTACCATCATATTAAAAGTATTAGACTATGTGGTTAACCATCAAACATATGAAAGTGGTCGACCATAAAACAAATGAAATAATTTATTATTTTCTTCGTCTTCTTCGTTAGCCTGTTTTCAACACAAGATAAATAGTGGTCTTTTTTTTTTGTTAGTTTAAAACAACACATGACAATACAATTGACTTTTGGTTAAGGTATGATAATTGAATTTAACTACAAGAATGAGCTATAAAAAAAATAACCAGATGAAGAGCTACATTGTATATAGGAGTTGTTCAAGTTGGGGTGGTGATGGAATTCCACCAGAAGAAGGAGCTACACAAGAGGCTCTAAGTAAAGGTGGAGCTCCTATGGAAAATGAGCTCCCACATGAGTTGTGCAGAAGTTTTTTTTTAGTGAAAGGTCTGTTGCTCGTTTTTTTTGTAAACAATTTCCCTCACATGAGTTGCCTCTATGTCCTACTTGACTAATCCGGAAAGAGGCTGGAGGAAGTGATGATGCTTCGAAAAAGCCCTTAAAGGTGCTACCAAAAAAAAATTCTAACACCAACTATTATGGATGAGGATGGTGCTGTTAGTTTTAAGGACTTAAATTAGTGTTATACTTGTCAATTGTCATAAGAAAGAGGTACTGTACTAACACATTTGTGCTTTGAGTTGTCTTCTTCTAACCAATTTCAAGTTCTGAACCTTCCTAATTAACTTATTCTTCTTCTTTTACGTAAACAAAAACACAGTTTGAATTCAGAAACTCAAACAGGAGACATACAACATGCTCATGAAGCCCCTCATATGAACAACAGACCTTTTTTTCATAGTTTTCTTAGCTGAAGACTAGAAATTTTAAATAAATGGACAAAATTCATTTGTCCAATACATTTGTCTTAGTTCCAAGTTAATTTCACATGCATGCCTTGCAATCTTAAAATCCTGCAGCATTTGAAATCTGAGAAAGAATTTATCAGGATCAAATAATTAGATAAGCCAGTTGATCAAAACTCAATACAATTTTTTTAAGATATACAAATGAAGAAGCTGAATTTAGATGACTAATTCAATCTCTCTATTTTTCTTAGTCAAGCCCTCATGACTACAAACCCGAATTGCTGAGCATAGCACACTAATTAAGTGTGCCTTCCAGCGGCTTTGCCGCAGAGTAGAGCATTGCTGGGAATCTGATATTCATTTGCAAGGTTTTGGACAGAATCCCAGACCCTGAGATACAACTGCTGCCCAAGATACTGCCTGTCCCATATTGCTGATCTCAGGTTCCACATTCCTTGGTTGTCCAAAGAAACCAATATTGTGGTCCAAGAATATGGATACACCTGCAACAATGACATGCACATATATATAGCTTAGGACTAGATCAGTCACAATGAAAAAATAAAAAAGATAACACATTGATCCATCAAAAATACTCATTCTGTTTTGAACTGAATGTCAAGAAAACACCATACATAGACAAAGGACAGTATTGGCCTTTACTTGAGCATTGGATCTCAAAACCTTTTACTAAATACAGTTGCATAGATTGCAAATCTGCTAATAATCTTTGTTGCTCTATAGCAAACAGTGAAGTACCAAGACTGAGTAGAAGAATTTCATATTCTATAAGAGACAAATTAAGGGTCTGTTTAGTTATGGAGTATTTCTTCCTGTTTTCAAAAAACTGTTTATAGAAAACTTAGAAAACTTGTTTAGCTGCACATTTTTTCATTTGGAAATAAAAAAACTGAAAAATGGAAAACTGTCAAAATAGCTTAAAAATGGAATATTGTTTTTTTTTTTTTTTTTGTAGTTTCCAAACAGGTTTTCTAGATTCTCCAAGTTTTCCATAGAAAACAGAAAACCAAAAAATGAAAACGGAAACTGTTTTCTACAACTTGACGGGCCCTAACATCTCAATTCCTCATTTAGATTACCTGTGCAGTGTGTCTGGTAGTAGCATCCACAATGTTGTATGTTCTTCTCTTGGCTGGTGTCCATTGACCGCTACCATACCTGTTTTTGTTGCATTTTGGTGATCAGAGACCGACGAAGTAGGTAACAAGAAGTAAATGATATTAATAAGGTATATATACATATAGTGATTTACCCAGCAACCCAGAAATCATAACCATCAAGATGCCAAGACTGCATGGTCTTTTCATTGTTCTGAAAGACGACTTCAATGAAGTCGTGGTGGGAGGCTGGTAACACGGTGGTAGCAAGGTATGCAGCCCCACCAGATGGAGTGCCTTGAGTGCTGAAGACGCCGGGGATGTTAAAGTAATCAGCTAGCTTCAGAGGGGTGTCCGGATTAATATAGGACACGCCATTAACAGCATAACGTTGCTTTCCATGTATAATAGGCGCCGAGTTGTGCAATACCAATGTTTTTGTTGGGACTATCTTTCCATAATGGAAGGAGCCTTGAGGGTTGGGCCTGGCAGCATTTGCAGTCAAATTCCCCCTTCATAAAGAAAAAAAAAAAAAAGAGTTAAGCCAAATTGAATTTACAGCTCATTCGCAAGCTGAGTTTTGTCAAAGCAATACACACCTAAAGGTTCTTGCTTGCTCCACAGACCAATGATATTGGGAAGGAGGAGCAGAGGGCAAGGGTCCGGAAGCTGGGGTATGAGAATTTGTGTAGTGTAACACTGCGGTCACACCAAGAATAGGCTTGGTGAACCGTGTGGATGCAACGATGTAATAGTCCTTAGGAGGCTGATCTAAGGTTACCAAGACAGCAACGGATTGGCCAACATGTACATCAAGAGTGTCGTATGTGCTCTGTATGGTGTGAGATCCTTCTACCTCAACTAGCTTCATTACATGGTTTTGAATTCTGAAGTTGAACGAGGTTGTCAAACCCACATTCGAAATCCTTAACATATAGGTTTTACCTGAAAGCAGAACAAAAGTTTTAAATGTAAAAACAAAGTTACTCAAAAACTAAGAAATAAGAATTTAGTGTTACAAATGCTAAGGATCACCTTGATCACCGCTAAAGGAAGTATGAGACTGGCCATTTATAAGCACACCATCGGGATAGGGGAGAGATTTCCCGGAGTCCAATGATCGCTGCAACATCTGCCAGAACCAAAACAAAATATGAAAACATGTGCTGATAGAAAATCAATATTTACAAGGATTTGGGAACAGATTAAAACAGATAAAAAAATGAATTACACCCCGGTCACCTCATGATTGGTGTTGTGCCAATCACCGATTAGCAAAGTGAAATCTCCATCAGGGTAGCGGTAAGGGATTGGGATCCGAGGCCTTGCATAAACATTGAGAGCTCCATAGCCTCCAGCAGCCTTGTGCATTAAAGTTGATGGAAAATATGTGTAAGAACCAATCTGATCCTTGGTTTGGAACTTGTAAGTGTAGTTTGAGTTTGGAGGGACTGGGCAATTGGTTCCCAAAACTCCATCTTGCCATGAGTTCTTCCTTTGCTTAATTCCATTCCTATGTTTGCAAGAATTATCCATTAGAAAGTGTTCATTAATCTGAATGTTAATTGGCATACACAACTACATAAGAATAAAAGAGGTGTGCATATTTTCTACTTCAACAATTCTCCTTCTCGCTCCACATATGTAACTTTGACCACAAAACCAATATATATATACTATACTCAGTTCAATTATAATCTTCAAAAAAAATATAGAACTTCCATGGATGCTTCATTAGTAGAGTAAACATTGGGAAAGAAAACAAACTTTTGAATGCTTGGTTCAAAGAATTTTCTTGTTTCTGTTTCTCAATTTTTGGAAAACGCATTTGGTGAAAAATAGAAGTTGAATTTGTGAATAGATAGCTTGAGCAATTGGTACCTTTGTTCTGATCAAAAGAAATTTTCTGTCTACAAGCAAAATAGAAAAAGAAAATAATGAAAGTTCTCTGCTCTAATCCTAACCTTAAATTTTCCATTGACTAGAATCAAAGAAGATAAAGAAACAAAACCCATCCAACTCAGTCTAATCCAACAACTTCAATGGGCAAATTGGTTAAATTTAGCAACCAAACACAGCATGTAGCTAAGTGTATGAACTAAGTGAGTGGTTTTTAATTCCTAAAACATGCCGATCAAAAAAATTCCTAAAACAGATTCTGATAATGACATCTATCCTTGTCTACACTGATAATGAAAGTGAGTCATTTACTTTATTTTACACATATATACTCTTAACTCTTATCGGTCGGTCCTTATCAAAATCTCAAGCAAAGAAAGTGAACAAAAAATACTATTATTCTAAAATGTGAACCTACATGGACTAGTTCTGTGGAATTTAACATGGCATGACCTAAAAAAACTAATTTGAACCACTTTGTTCATCTTCACAATGCATCATTATGCGATAACAAATCAAAGTACATTGTGTGAACTGTGTTTTTCCCCTAATCATATGTACATCCCATAGAGCTTCAAGCAATTCTAAGTATAGACAATGAGCCCAACAATATGAGTAAGTGAATAGAAGGTCACCATGTCAAGAGAAAAGGCTGGTCCAGCTTGTTGAAGAGGTTAAGGATTATGTTGTCATTAGTCACCACATCAAGCTGAGGACCAGGAAATTGGCCATTGATGAGAATCACCTGCAAAAAAAAAAAACACTGAAACTAAAAAACAATCTCATTAATCACAAAACTGAAAAGTAAAAAATGGAAGCAAATCCAAACCTGCTGAGGAACACCCAGAATTGATCTGATTCCATAAGTGGCAGTCCAAGTGTAGAACCTATATGGGTCTTCTGCTCCCACCAGAGCAACACTCAAAACTCCAAAAACCAGATACAACAACACACCTCTTCTTCCCATTTTTGTGGATGTACCCAACTTCCCAAACTGAAACAAAAAATTTAAATCACCGACTAAAACTGACTAATTCCTGAAGAGAACAAAAAAAAAGGCAAATAACATACCAGATCTGAATGGTCAGTTTCTTTATTTTCTGGGACACAACAATTCTAAGTGTTGGCTTGCCTTAAATAAAAAGAGGCGGGAAAGCAACTGTAATGGCTGTATCTAGTACTGCCTTTGGGTTAGGGAGCTATTACCTACAATAAATAAATAAATAATAAATAAATTTTAATGTTTGTTTTGTTTTTGAGTTTTTACGGCTGTGATCAGCTGTTGTTGGGCGCATTTCACGCGGGAACGCGTGATTGATAATGATAATTGAATTGCTTAAGAGAAAAGCTACATTATGAGTGGAGTAACTAATTAATTAAAGTAGAAATGTTTTTTTTTTCTTTTCTTTTCTTGATTATAATGATTCATGCATAGATGAAAGTTAAATTATGGCCCAACTTTTTCTGAAAAAGAAAATGTGTGGGGGGCATATTTTTAAATTTTTTGACCATAATCCCTCTAGTTTCGCCTTTGATTATTGCCTTTTTTGTCATTTAAATTTTAACTATTTTCTTTATCTAAGTAATGAATTTTAAATTTGTTTTGGATTAATATTTTATGCAAATTTACACATATAACTTATCTAATACACAAACATTTTTATGGTATGATTCAAAATTTTCATTTCCCATATGTTTGAAATTGTACTTAGTTTATGACAGATTTAGTTTTGGGAAATGCAAAATATGCAAAATTGTTTATTTATTCATTCAAATTGGTACTTCCATTTATTTAATCTTGGTGTGCAATGGAAGTGATGTTACAGTCAACGTACGACTTGGTGGCTTCTTTCAAGTTTCAATC
Source organism: Pelargonium nanum (assembly GCA_036897485.1). Classification (NCBI taxonomy): domain Eukaryota; kingdom Viridiplantae; phylum Streptophyta; class Magnoliopsida; order Geraniales; family Geraniaceae; genus Pelargonium; species Pelargonium nanum. Next base: position 9,803 of record JAYMTF010006603.1, read on the forward strand.
CTAGGAACATGGTTTAAAATAGATACACTTGTTTGATAAAAATGATAATGGTCTTAAATTTTGTACAAATATAAGAAAGTGATGTTGCAAATGTATGTGATAGATGTATTACATATTTTTGTAGCCTAAAATTAAGTACAACAAATGACAATTCGAAATATATGATACCGCACTATTCTTCAAAAAAATTTGTTATTTTGGACACATGAAATGTTGTTATTAAGCCAAATCTATTATATATATTAAAGCTGTACCTTGAAGGTACAGCTGTCACCATTATAGAAT
>JAYMTF010006604.1:0-10084 GCA_036897485.1 Pelargonium nanum
ACCCCCTAGTAGTCCAAAAGTAAGAAAAAGAAGGGCAGCATCAGAACAAGTCAATCCCAACAAAGTTGCAAGGCATCCATCAATTGTTACTTGCTCAAAATGCAAGACAAAGGGACATAATGCAAGAACTTGCAGTGCCAAAGATTATTGAGAAACACCAAGTGAAAGGAAAAAGAGACAAGCTGCAACAAAGAAAGCAACCAAGGCCAAAGTGCAACAACTTGAAGAGGAGCAAGGGAGCAAAAAGCCAAATACTAAAGATCTGCAAGCTGAAATGGATGCAAAGAGAAGGAAGATCAAGGAGAGAACGATGAAGAAAAATGAAACTGCCAAAGCAAAGAACCTGAAAAAAAAAAGAAACCTATGGCTCCTCCAGAAGACCCAACAAAAGCTCCATTTGTTTTCATTCCAACTCCAGGTTTAAAACAATGCACACCTGAAGAGATAGAAGCCAAAAGACAAGCTGCCATTGCAAAGATGAGATCCAAACATGAAACACAAGCTGCCACAAATACTTGGATACCTGGCATTATGAGATCAAAGAGGAAAAAACTTGTTGTTATTAGAAGGGAATTGAAGAAGGATGGGTGTACATAACCTACTACATGCCATGTATGTTGTTGAAAGTTAATCCATAAGTTTGTTTCAAAATGTGTTCACTATACTGGATTGAATAAATGTGTTCAAAATATAGAGTTCTGGTTCTGGTTCTGGGATAACTAATGCCCCAACTGCAGATATGGGAATAGCTCAAACTGAACTAAATCAGTTGAGGAATAATGAGGTAAATGCAATTTTTACTTGCTACAAAACTGTGTTCATATGTGTTGGAAAAGTTAAAGCTTAAATTCTGGAAACATACCTTTAAATCTTGTTGCATATGCTGTATTTTTTTGACAGTAGGAGTTCCAACAATTGCTCACACAAAACAAGCATAATGGGAAAGCTAAAGGCAAGGGGAGGCAGGATGCAGGGGCTTCAAGATTCACTCAAGAAGCCAGATTTACAAGATCTGCAGCAAGAAAGCTTGGAGTTATGAGGGCTGCTTCTCAACAAGATGTTAGGTCAAAACCATCAACACCCACTGGTCCCCACAGTCAGCCATAAATTATGGGTTGTTTGGATAGTTTTTTGGGTTTTTTGGGTTATTTTATTGCAACTTGATAGCATTTGAATAGTAAAGTAACATGGCATTTTTTGGCCTTTTGTATATGCTGTGTTTGCTAAAGGTTATGTCTTGTAATAGATAGTGATGTAAAGGAGAAATGAATCTCCTTTTTGACAATATTGTAAGTTTGACATGGATGAATGACAGGGGGAAGGTTTGAATTTGAAACATTTGCTGTCAATTTCTTGTTTTAGTGTTTGAGTTTTATGTTGTGTTTCTTTTTTGTTTTAATTTCATGCATACATAAACAAGAATCAAGCATACAAATATGTATAAACATGTACACAAATTTCAACCAAATTTCATCTTCATTCATCTTGCATTTGAATTCATTACACAACTACTAGTTTGGTTCCAACCCTTGCCTACCTATTTAGTTAACCAACATAAACATCAACACACTTACTACAAGAACTAACATGAATCCCAATAATTTTCTACCACAAATCCCACATCTCATCTCTTTTTCTTTCACCTTCTCCTTCCTCTGTTTCATCTCCAGCATCTCTGCTTCAAGCTCTTGATCACACTCTCTTCTTGGTTTACATTTTTCATAGTCCATAATATGTTTCTTCATCAGTGCATTCTCCTCAATTAGCTGCAAATTGATGTCATTCAGCTCTTCATACCTTTGCTTCAACTTCTTTATCTGGGTATACAATTCAGGTAGCAACTCTCTACCATACACACATGGTTCTAGATCAACCCAATCAAATTTTGGGCATTTGTAATGCACCTGCACAAAACTCATATGCAAACAGTACTTTCAGATCTAGGTTTTTGGTTTCAAAATCAACAAAAACTCTTCACATCCCAGAAATTACTTTCCAAATACAACTAAAACTCAACAACTTTTGATGAAATATGCTTCATAACTTACACTATATTTTCCACAACCCAGAAATCGTCGGCCTGGGTTGGCTGCTGAAGTTGAATGTCGAACAGGAGCAGGCACTCCACACTGACACCTTACTCCGTGCTCACTCATCTTCGATTGCGACCTCCATTCGCCTATTCCTGCTCGATTGCGACTTGCAATCTTCAAACTCTCACACTGTAAGATTTTTCCTAAAAATGCCCTAGCTCTCAATTTGATTGATGAAGAAGACAACGTTGATGAAGAAGATGATATTAACTCAGCCAAAAGGGTATTGTTAGCATTTTGAAATTTTTTTGAACATGTGTAGTGCACATGTAACGATTAATGCCGTTTTCCGTCAAAAATGATGAACAAAATCAAAAATTGAAAGTTCAGGTAGCTAAAAGTTACGAAAAAAAGTTCAGGGTTACCCTTGCAAAAAGTGTATTAGACAGGGTAGTCATCTGTAATTATCCTTATCTCAAATGCAATATAATGCTTGGAAAATCATAGAATTTTAAATGAGAAGGTAAGAGTTGTCATTTGAAATCTCATATATGTTATATGCATGTTTCGAATGCTAATAAATTTGACTCAAAGTCACTTTCAATTTCAAATTCTTAGAGTTTCAAAACACTTCATTTGACTCAAATTCAGCATTTCAAATGAAATATTGATTCTCAAACACAACAATGATTTCATAGATCTAATTTTCTAAGCAATATGTATAAAAGTCATGTGGAATAACATATCTTTTACGTTGATGACGCTACAAAGATAATTTTCATGACAACAAAGAAACCATACCATGAGTTCATATTTTTCACAAGACCCCTAAATAATTTGGATAGAAATATAGCAAATTGATGATGGCAAATTAAATTGCAAAGATCAAATGTTGGTTGGATATATGAGTTCCATTAGTGATATTAATTTTCTCAATCCAACCCTTCATTTATTTGTTGCGTTAACTAAATCCTTTCAACCACCCAATCAAATGATTCTATTTTATTTTCATTCTCCTTTTCATGTCAAATATGGGATACATCTGTGAGTTTTATTCAAAATCTAAATCTAACTAGAGGTGTTATGCTTTTATCTTTGCTTGGAAATAAAAATATATACTTTTTATTCTCTCATGAAAATCAATATAACTTTACCAAGGTGTGGATATCATTTTATTAAATAGAAAAAATAATACAAATATTACTGATGTTATATTCTTTTTTTAGTTTGTTTAATTGAGGTCGATATATGGAAAGTATCTGGACTTTTCGCATACTTGGACACCATTGTAATCGAAACAAGTATGGAAATGGATGGTTTTGATATATTTGCAGAGTCATGGTTTAGTTTCCTCTAGTATCTAAGTAAAACATATAATTAGATGATTAGTATTGAGAAAATATTTTAATATAGAAATATAGGCTTACTTACCATCACAAATGAAAATAAGTTGTTAATAAGAAACCCAGAGAAGTTGAAACAATAATCAAAATCACTCAATATAATTTCATAGATTCCATTTTAATGTCTAATATAAGTCATGTCATTGTATATAAAGATATAATCCTAAAATCGTGACAACGAATCATGTCTTTTATGTTGCGGCAGTTGAAACATAATTTTCATGATAATATACTGCAACCATAACATGATCAATTCAAATTACCAAGTCCCAAGCACAGTCCATGAACAGCATGTCTTTTATGTTGCTTGTTGTTTTCCTCAACAAAATCACATAAATGATGTACTAAAATAGAGATAACAAAAGAAATTTCATTAGTCTTCATATATGCATCTGATATACATTACTAACCTGTTTTCAATCTTTTCATAGTTACATGAGGCCTTAGTTTCAAAAAGAAGCTGATCAGAAAAGTTTCGAAAAGCAGCGCTACCATTTCTCCAACCCATTGTATCAAAAGATTACAGGGTTGTTTGTTTAGTTTTGTTGTTGAATTCTATGTTTAATTAGCTCAGCTACAACTCTCTCAACCTCAGCTGAACTCTCTGCCTTGAGTTGTTTGTCAAGCTCGTTGCCAAATTCTGCTTTGAGCTCACCAATCACTTTGTCGATGTCACCATTCCCAGCTTCTGGCTCAATCTTCGGTTTCTTAATAGTTTTACTGATATCCACTGAAGCTACTATACTTGGAACAGTCTCTTCGAAAACCTTCTTCTGCGATATCTTCTCTCTAAGCATTACGTGGCTTGCACTTTTTTACTTTTAGATCATCAAACACTCTCTCACCAAGCATCTAAGATGGACACTGATAGCTCTGAAGTGCTGCTTGAGCCTGATTTATTGTCATTGATTCGAGCGTTGTTGCAAGCCAAAGTTGGAGCTATGTTATCATTGATCAGCCATCTAGTTATTGGCTCACTCTCAGCCAATGAAATCTGAACCATTGGATTTACTGATCTAATCCTAGCTCACATTTTCACCCTTCAACTTTTACTAACAGGAGTAACAGCTTCAATTAAGAATTTTTTTGTTCGTTCATTTTCTCCAACAGTACAATAGATTGTTCAGTGGCTGCAACTAAATGAGAAGAAACATTGTTTCTGTATGTTTATATTGATCCATAGTAGACTACTTCTTTATGAATACATTGATCCACTCCACGTGCAAACTCACCATTTGTACAAAAAACTCACTACTTGTCTGTTCTATTTCTTAACTCCATTCTTAAATTAAGGTTGTACGTGTAGATGGTGATGGAGGCTATGAAGAGGACATGTGCTTAACCATTTTGCATGTGTTTGAGAAAAGCACAAAATACAGAGCAAGAGAACATTTGTGCCTTTTCTATCGAAACGGAAAACTTAACATTTCCCCTCCACGTATATATAGAGCAACAAAGCTCAAAACTTCACCTCAATGAAAAATGGAAGCAAACTGTTCCCAATACAAAACCCACTAAAAAGCTATCATTTTTACAACATCCCAAAAAGCAAAACTCAACAGAGACGAGTTCTCTAGGCTTTAATTCTCATAACGAGTCAACACAACTCTACCCAGGCTTCAGAGAATTGTTGGAACTGCTTCACATGTATCCAAAGGCATTAAAATTTTCAAATATACAAACTCAGAAGAGAAGCTTTCCAACTGACTGCAACAGAGAAAATAGCATGTAAAATGCAAACTTGAACTCAAAATCTTAAAAATAAAGACATATAATAATTTTGTTACTGAATCTCATCCATTATTTGACAAAATATATCTCCAAACCTTCCTTTTTCATACCATTCAAATACTCTTACAAGACAAATTTCACAAATACAATTTTCCAAAAAGATATGCAAATTCAAGTTTTCTCACAAACAACTTCTATTATTCTATTATTCTATTATTCTTTGTACAAAAATCCAAATATTGAAAATAAATATACGTGTATTGTTGTTGCTTGTTTTTTTAAATAATAAAAGTGGGGGTAAAATTTAGTTGTTGCATTTTATATCAATGTGATGAGAATTTTGTGAGTTATATCCTAAATCCAATGACATCAAATTCGTACCCTAACTAAATATAAAAAGAATCTAAAGAAAATATAGGTTATGAAAATAACTAAGATGGGTGGAGTGAAAAACAGTAGGTCCATACTTGTTGTATGATAATTTAGTCTTCTCCAATATCTAAACAAAACCTATAATTTGAAGATTAGGAATTGGAAGAAACCGGAAAAGAGAGAAATTAATAATCAAAATCACTATATAATTTCATAATTTCTATTTTCTATGCCTATTATAAGTCATTGTATATAGAAGATATAACCCTGAAAATTATGACAACGAATCACATGTCTTTTATGTTGATGCGGTTGAAAGACAAATTTCATGACAATGTCTAGACTGCAACCATAACATCATATTCCTAAGTCCTAACCACAATATCATGTCTTTTATGTTGCTTGTTCTTTTCCTCATCAAAATCACATAAATGATGTACAAAAGTAGAGAGAACAAAAGAAACTTCATTAATCTTATATATGCAACTGATATACAGTACTAACCTGTTTTCTTTCCATAGTTACATGAGGCTAAGGCCATGGTATCACAAAGAAGCTGTTCAGAAAAGTTTCAAAAAGCAGCACCAACACTTGTCTGATCCATTGTATCAAAAAATTACAGTGTTGTTTGTTTCGTTCTGATGTTGAATTCTTTGGTTAGCTCAGCTACAACTTTCTCAAACTCAGCTGAATTCTCTGCCTTGAGTTGTTTGTCAAGCTCATCGCCAAATTCTGCTTTGAGCTCACCAATCACTTTGTTGATATCACCATTTTCAGCTTCTGGCTCAATCTTCGGTTTCTTAATAGTTTCAATGATATCAAATGATGCTTCACATGGAACAGTCTTTTCTAAAATCTTCTTCGGCGATAACTTCTCTACCAGCATTGTGTTCCTTGCACTGCCTGAAGAAGGCTTTCTAGTCATCTTACCGAACTTTTTTACTTCTATATCAGCAAACACTCTCTCAAGCTCGTGTATCCGAGCTTCTAGGATGGAAACTGATGGCTCTGAAGTGCTGCTTGATCCTGGTTTGTTGCCATTGATTCGATCGTTGTTGTAAGCCAAAGTTGGAGCTATGTTATTATTGGCATATGGAGATGATAAATTTGGCGATAGAAGACCCAGTAATGGATTAGATTCACTGGACTTCGTATTCAAATCTCTCTTCTTGTCGTTTTTGGGTTTCAATAGTTCAGCTAGAGTGAGATTATCTTCCTTCTCACTATCTCTCGTTTCTACTGGTTCTGTTAATTCAGTCCTTCCAACATCTCCATTATCAATAATGAAACATGATGAACCCGACGATTGACCATCCAACTCGTTATCCTTTCGCTTCACTGCTTCTTTCCTCTTGCCTCTAGACCTCAACCATTGTGATACAGAGACCTCGTCTTCCTCTTCAGAATACCAAACTTCAACATGAGGAACCAAAGCATTGCTAGATTCACTCTTTACGTTAGAACTCGAAGCAAATTTTTTTGAACTATTTGAACTTCCTTTGGTTATCTGTTTCGAATCTGCCAAAGATTGCTTCCACCATTTCAAGTATCGAGTAGTAACACCTGGGTCAAAAAAACGAGATGGAACATACAACTTGCCACAACTGATGGGCTTAACATAACTCTTCCAAGCCATCATACGAGTTTCACTGCATCTAGCAACCCGAACAGGAATATCCTGATCCAACCCAAATTGCCTTGCTATGCGATGTGGCAAGTACTGTTCTATGCAGTCCATTCCCACCAGCTCACACACCCTCCAGCATTGAGCAAAACACTCCAATTCCATGTCCAAACCAGCATCAACCGAAACCCACTCTTCTCTTTCACCATAAAACTTACGAAACAACTCACTATTATTCGCATCCTTAGCATAAAGGCGCCACCGAAAACACTCTTTATTAGACTCGAACAAGAAGCCCACATTCCCAAAGTTAGGTGTTTTTAAATTATCCCATCCAGCCAATCTAGGATCATCCTTGCCAATCGAATTCGGACAAGGCCCTAGTCCCACAAACCTCTCCCATGCCCAAACTTGAACCAACTGAAATGGCGCCCAAAGATTAACAGCTAATACATTATCATTTTCATCACCATCACTATTCTCAAATGCAATTGAAGAAACAATTTTCCCGTTCAACAAAGTCAAGTCTCTATGAATGCTAGCTAATACAGCAGGTGCAAGAGCAATTCTAGTACCTCTAGCCAAGAGAATCGCAATAGGAAAAACCCGATCCGAAACAGTACCATATGGAATTCCAGGGACCACAAACCTGCATAGCCAATACGCAAGAAACGTTTCGTGCTCGATCTTGCTCTCATTGTTCATAAAATGCACCATCCATGCCACATGGGTTGTCTTCTTTGCAGGGGGTTTACCAAGATCTTTCTGTTTTCGGGTCAATTTAGCTTCCATTTCCTGCAATTCAGCATCTTTAACTGGACTGAAAAAAGGGTCACCCAAAATAGAGTAGCCACCAAGAACCATCACATCTTCTAGTGAAATTGAAACCTCTCCCCAAGAGAAAACGAAGGTGTTGGTCTCTGGGCACCATTTTGCTGCGAGCCCAAGAACAAACTCAGGGTGCCTCCAGATTTTGCACCTGGAAGCCATGATTGAATCGTAAATCCCAACTTTTCTCCATAAAGATTGAAACTTTGAGTGTAACCTATCGACCCAGTTCGTCCAATTCTTCTGCGGATAGTACCAGCCAGTGAAATTGATCAGCTTTAGCGGAGGATGCTTGAGATCGGTGAGATGGTCGGAGAAGAGAGGAGATGAGACTGGTCCGTCGGTGGGTTTCAAGAAATGGGCTTTTCTGCGAGTTGGGTTGGTGTTATTTTGTGAAACCATGAGAGCTTCTCTTTCCTCAACTATGGCATCTTCTTCTGCTTCTGGATCCGCCATTGTTACAGTGATTTTCTTGGATATGAGTAGGAGGAGAATAGAAGGGTCGCGAGTGTATGAATTTGAAATTTGATTAATTGATTAAACAATTCAAGTTGAGAGAAGGTGATGATGATAGAGGAGAGCTTCGGGAACAGAGTTTTTTGGCGGGTCTTTTCAGTTGCTTTTCTTGTTGAAACATTACTTGATAAGTAGTACTATTTTCTAATTTGTAAATGTCCAAACATTACTTGTGTTCTAACTTGGGACTCCAATATATTTGTGTTTTATATTCTTATATATCTTTTTTTAAAAGGTATATATGTTAATGTATATAAAAAAAATTACAGATGGCAACCCTTAATTAGATAATTTTTGCGTTAGGATCTCTAAACTAATTTTTGTACCTTTGGGCTACTCTGACTGCTAAGAACATATTCCGTCAGTTAACTTTGACGGAAATTTACTCTCTCATCATGTGCACTACACATGATTTCCAAAAAAATTTAAATGACAAATTTTTCTTTCCTCTTCATTGTTTAAGAACAAGTATATGAATGATTGCCGAAAAATTTAAAGTTTCGCTGAAAACTTCAAATCATATCAAATAAAATATAAAATAAAATTGAAGTTATACAAATCAGATCAAAAGAAAACTAATTTCCAGAACAAAATTATTCAAATCATCATGAACAAAATCATATTTGGATTTCGTTAAGAAAATTATATTTGGATTAATAAATGAATTACAATCACAAAATTACAATGAACACTAAAAATTCCATTATGAAATTGAAACAATCACAAAATACTACAACACATATATGAAAAAATTGAACAAAATTCCAACATATCTAAAATTGAACAGATCCAACTATATGGTGGTTGTTCTTGCCGAGCTTTCTCCGGCGGCATTTGTGCTCCAGCGTGGCTGTTTGCGGCGGAGAATCGATATTGAGGCGTGCAGTGGAGCGACGTCAGCGACGACTCACTCCTCCATCTCCGGCGAGCCACGAAGCAGATCTGGCCTCTCTCTAGATCTGGTTTCACTCCGGCGATCCTCCATCTTGCCCTCCTCTCCGATCTGCAACCATCGTCCACAGCGAGCTCTCCACCGTCGCCACTATCCCTCCAATAGCCCCTGCCACCGCCGCCGATCTCACTCCCTTCGTAGCCATGTACACAACTTCAATTGCCAAACCTGCCGCCATGATGCTCCAAACGTTGTCCCTATCGGTAACGCTCATGACGACGCTCTCCATTCTGGCGTAGATCAACCCTATGATCCCAACCCTATTCCTCCAGTTCATCCTGAAGTGTCCCACGCGTCGAGTATGCAATTGACGCTAAGCTTTGTGGTGTCGCCGAATTCGATGGAGCGGACACCGAAGACGATTCCTGCGGCGCCTCCGGCTAGAGTACCGGCGGGGTAACCGCAGCCAGTGTAGAAGGTGAGGTTCTCGCCCCACGATCGGCGCTGCTTGGCGGATTCTTCGGAGAAGAGGAACTCCGGAGAGGTCGGGAGCTCGTATATGGCCTTGTATGGGGTTTGGAGATCTTGGTAGGGGCTGTAGATGCGCTTATCGGAGCGGTTCGTGTTCGATTCCATGGCGCTTGCAGGTTCTAGGGTTAGGGTTTTAGGAGAGAGAGAGGCGGGG
>JAYMTF010006605.1:0-10084 GCA_036897485.1 Pelargonium nanum
GGAGGTAATATATATATATATATATATATATATATGTAATCATTCTTTAATGTAATTATGTATCATTATTTGTTTGAATTTAGATGGCATATTTCTGTGTTTATGCTTTTGATTACTAAATAAGATCTGTCTGCTCTCTTCAACTCATTTGATATTTGAAATAATCAGGGCATGTAAATTTTATTCCATGAACATGACACTGAGTGCATAGGAACATCAGTATCCCATTGCTAGACTTTGAATTTTACTCACCAAAGTAGAGGCATGATATATATTTTCTAGATTTTAAATTTTCATTGTAGTTCAGTTACTTCTTACATATTCATGTTACATACAGTTCATTGGAAGCAAAACCATAATGCTTTAGAGAGAAATTTATGCCCATGCATAGGTTGGGAACTGCTGTCAATTTGGGTCACTTGCAAAATGACTGCATAGAAATGGTGTACACTTTCATGATAGATGTAGTTGATTGGTGAAGGTGACGACCTTTAAACATAGAGTTGAATGTTATTGTTGCAGGTTTGGATGCCTGGTTTGTTCATTTGATAGAATAAAAAAAAAGCATTTTTGTATCCTATGAAGTTGTGTTTCTATTTAAAGTTTGCTATAATGTATATATTGACAGCGTCCCTTCGGGGACATCCGATATATTGACAGCAGTAATTGGTGCATTAAGAATTTCAGTAAATTGAAATTCATCTGGGTATCGATAGTGTATACTCACTTCAGTTTGTTAACAATTGTGTGTGTGTATGTAAGTTTCTGAGTTTGTATATATAATTAACATATGTATTATGATTAATATGGTCTGCACCTTGCAGCTTATTGGAACTCCCTCAGAGGCTGAGTTGGGATTTTTGAATGAAAATGCAAAAAGATACATCCGACAACTTCCTCCTTATCAACGTCAATCATTAATCGAGAAATTTCCTCATGTCAACCATGCAGCTATTGATCTTGTTGAAAAAATGTTGACATTTGATCCCAGACAGAGGATTACAGGTGAGTTTATTTACCCATTATGTTATTACAGTAGCTGTCTAATCCTGATATATAGCACATTCTGCATCTACATATGGTAAAATGGGATATCAGCATGCACATTCTGTATCAAAATACATATTGATCTGGTGCCCATTCTTTAATTATAAATATATAATTGTTAACATAGTTTCAAGAAATGCATTCATACCAGTGGAAATGTGTGTATATATATGTACTACATACAGATTACTTAGTACATTTGATATCAACATGCATTTTGTTGTGTATTTGATATGTTCATTTAGTTTTTTTTTTCCCTTCTCATTATTAGTATTTTAGCCGACCTGGATCTAATTAAAGAAAATCCGGTGATATGACTAGAGGCTTTAGAAGTCCAACCTAGCCACTTAGTTCATAAGCTACATGCAGTTAGTGCCATGTATAACATAATACAAAGAAAGGGCATGTATATGGTTGCAATATGTGGCCCAACATGGCAAAATGACATCTTTCTTGTGATTTTCCTTAACACTCAATTATCTGTATCACACCCTTCATATACGCTGACTGCCTGAGCCTGTATGCCTAATTCACAATTCTTGCAACCCCAATAACATTTTAGTTTATCAAATTGCATCTGAACTTTCAATTATTGAGCCTGTGTTGGAATATAATGCAACTAGTAAGATGACTCGTATTTAATGCTTCGTAGCCTCTTGATTGATATATGATTATATGAACATATCTTACTCGAATTGTTGATTGATTCCATTACATGCAAATCTCATTTGTTGCAGTTGAAGGTGCTCTGGCCCATCCATACCTAACATCTCTACATGACATTAGTGATGAGCCTATTTGCACGACTCCCTTCAGCTTTGACTTTGAACAGCATGCATTGAGTGAAGAACAGATGAAAGAACTGATATACCGGGAGGCTCTTGCATTTAATCCTGAGTATCAACAATTATGAGAAGCAATGTGATTTGGTCATTGTGGCTTTGACAAGTGTGATTCCTTTCTATTTACTTTTTTTCTATGTTTTTTGCAATTGATTTCATGTATATAAGTTCCATCAAAAACCTGGACGATCATGAACTTGAAATGTTATGTCACTCAAAGAATGTAAGGAACTGGAGTTGGTGTTTGTATTGTTTAATTTTAATTTATTTTTTTTCTGAAGGAGATGATGTTTTTGTGTTTTTTTTCCTTGAAGTATGTCAACCTCTATGTCACTCACACACAAACACCATTTGCACTTATTCCATTTTTCAAAAGTTCCATCAAAATAGATTATAACATCACCAAGCGTGTGGATCAATTGTAGTTGCTTTAGAACCTGAGGTTTTAAGATCGAGTTCCAGAGATTGCAAATGCCTTTCAGAGTGTGGTATGGTTTATGTGTTGGACTCGTGTTAATTGAAACCCACTCATACCAGTTGAGTTTGGGCTGCAGTTAAGCTTCCAAGACATGAAATTTAAACTCTTTCTATTGTAACAATCCATGTCCTTTTGTGTGTGTGTGTTATTTAATGTGACTTATTTTACAAAGGCCCACCACAATGAGCTGTGAAGCCAAGAAATAAGTAACATGCTTCCAGAAAAAAAAGAACATATTGAAATACCCATCATCTGAATTAACTTGCTGGTTCATAAATATTGATGTTGATTCATAAGCATTACTAACAGCCAAATTGTAATATTGTATTCCATGTCAGTATCACATCTGATAGTTTTTGTTTTTATTTCCATAATGAATTTACAGAGCCTTCAAGAAGATTAAGGGTGGATCTCAAGTTCCACAACTCGTAAGAATCAACATGTTATTTGCATTTTCTTTTGGTTTCTATGCGCCAAGAGATTTAGATTCATGGTTTTCTAAACTTGCAATGCTCAGCATCCATTCGTTCAAGTACCCTTCGACCTTCCTCTTCTGTTGCTGGTACAACATTACGGATCCTCAATCCACTTATCATGGCCTCATGAGGAATAGTAAATGTGAAGTAGAACTTGTTCGATATCTGTTCCATTTTCAAACATGCCACCATTATTCGAAAGGTAAGATGATCACATATGAACAAACGAACGACTAATTATAGTTCTCACCTCACAGGACCTGAACTCAGGCCGCGTAACATGAGCCACAACTTCCACATTGATCATAGGCTTAGTAGGGTCCTCCAGCTCTGTGTATAGAACACAAGACTTGAACCGGAGGAAATTTCCAACATCAACCTGCAAAATCCATATTCAACTCTGTCAGTATCATCTAAGTGTTAAATTTTCTGATATAAGCTGTGTTACATTCAACTCACAGGTCTTAAGAAATTAACATGATCGACTTCCACAAATCGTGGTGCAACGCCAGCAAAGGCATAAGTTGTTGAGAAGGCAAGTTCAAATGCTTTTTGCATCAAGAACCCTCCAAAGATCCTACCATGGATGTTTCTTTGTTGCGGTTGGCATATGAAAGAATTCTCAAGGCAAGTGTCCCTTATAAGAATGCTATGCCTATCCGCGAGAGCAGGCAAGTCACAGAAGATCCTCCCTTCTGACAGCAATACTTGGAGCCTGTTATCATCTTCATTCTCCACCTCTATTTTATATTCTTCAGCTCTCTTCTTTTTCCTCGTCTTGTTCCTTTCATCTGCTTCTTCCCAAAGCAATTTTTCTTTTTCTGTTTCAGGTAAGAGTCCATTAATGGGAGAAGACTTTCCTGTCTTGGAGTCGCGAGCCACAAATGTGAAGTTAGCAACAAGAGCAAGCGAGTCCAAGGGGTCTGCGGTCTCTGCAAAACAAGTTACATTGTAGAGCATTTAGAGGAAAAAGAGAGCGTAAAAACATTAGCAAATGAATGAATACCTTGACTGAATTGAGAGACTTCTAGTTGAACCTCCATGGATGAGCGGCCAACCCAAGTAACAGCGCCAGCTATATTTACATCCAAGTCCACCCGAATTGGTTTCTTGAGAACCATTTTGTCAACAGAAGCAGTGACCAACAGCAGAGGCTTTCTTGATCCATCCTCATTGCAGCAGTGCTGGAAACGAAACAAATTTTATCCATTCTCAATCAACTTTTCGATCTCATAAGGAAATACAAATTTCTAATGACAAGTTGTCAATGGTGGACAAGATTTTGGTTTACACAGACAAGCTTACATTTGAATCCCACACATCACACACCCCATTTAATTCACTGAGAGAGATGAACTTTGCAAACTGAGTTAGTACCAATTATGGCCACAGATATGAAATACAGGACATGATTTTTAAATATCACAAAACATTATATAATATGCAATGCCCCTCAAATTCAAAACCCATTTAGAGAATCGAAAATGTCTGTAGTACCTTGAATGATATGGTACCAGCCAGAGCATCTAGATCTTCCAGCAAAAGCCCAATTCTGATCCTATTCCACGGATTTCTATACTGTTCTCTAAGTATCAAATCAGACGAGAACTGGTAAAGAATTGAGGTTCGGCTCTTTGATGGACTCTTTGAGACCAAATCAGTTTGCTGAGGCGTATCAACTGGGGTCTCGAACATGGTTGATCTCGCTTCCCACAGAGCGTTCGTTACAGGTGAGTGGTACATTCCAGGCCACAAACTTATGGGTTTCCGGAACGAAGATCCTGCATCTATGGGTGACGCCTCTAATGCTTTGGTAACCACCGGAATTGTGCTTGAATTGGCGCCGGGAGGAGCCAAATCGAGTTCCGATGATTTGGGTTTTGAAAACCACCTGACATTTTGAGGAATTGCTGAAAAAGATGTGATTTTGAAACTGGGTTTATTATTAGGAGACGCTGAAAATGTTGTTTGG
This sequence comes from Pelargonium nanum, assembly GCA_036897485.1. Lineage (NCBI taxonomy): Eukaryota > Viridiplantae > Streptophyta > Magnoliopsida > Geraniales > Geraniaceae > Pelargonium > Pelargonium nanum. The sequence continues at coordinate 4,816 of JAYMTF010006605.1, forward strand.
CATCTGGGTTTTGGGCGTTTTGATCCATCGGCCAAGCAGAAGAGAAGAGGTTGCAGCGGCGGTGGCGGTGGCGGTGGTGATCCCGGGAAGGTGGTTCTGAGGAGGAGGTTGAGAGGATGTGATTTTCTCAGAGGTTTCATGGTTCAATATTGAAATTGAAATTGAAATTGAATCAGCTCTTCTTCTCCATTTGTTATGATGGATCCAATTCCAAGAGATCTCCATGATTTTAGGCAATAGGACACTAATAGAAAATTAGCCACTTCCAGTGCCAACCTCTCCTTCTTCCTCTCCATGTTTTTAGGCTGCAGGACAGAATTGAGTGAGAGTCTGATGAGTTTCACATTCATTCAGTTTCAGGACATTTCATGTTCGAGTTTGACAGTTAAATTCAGCTATGATTTATTGGCTCAGACTCTCAACCTATCAATCATGGCGAATGAAGTGATGTCACGTCATCGGTGAGTAACGTCCCGTACTGATTCATTTCGTTTGTTTCTTAGCCGAGAGTCTCAGCTTGGCTGAGATTGCTGATACTCATATTTTGGTATTTCATTTGCCTTCTTTTTTTCTTTTAGGTACATTATTTAAACAGTTGATGGTTTTGAAAAACATTATTTTCTTATCTTCAAAATGAAACAACAAAAGCTTTCAAAAGCTCTTGCTTGGAGACTACTGTATTTCAAGAGAAGCATGTGAATGAATTAAACTACATGTATTGATTCCTTTTCTTGTTTTGGTTACAAACTACACTATGTATTCATCAAAACTAGTCATCTGTTGTACAATGCACAACTATTTCCATCCCTAGAAGATTGAAACCTACAAGTGTTATAATAAAACATGTTGCCGAGCTGGGAATGGCCCTAATGATTTCTTTGCTGCTTTCACTTTGCTGACTAACAACCTCCACTTCGTCTCGTCTTTCTTGCTCTGATGCTGCATTTTCTCCTTGAAATGCCTGAGGAGACAAACAAGAATATCAGATAGTTCTTCTACATTACAGCAATTTGTGCGTATACTTCAAGAAAATGTCAAATGTTGCACTTACCTACAAAGAGGGACCTTGCAAGAATCCGGCACATCACACATCCGAGAATGCAGTTCGAGAAGCTGCCACATTCGCTTGCAGTGAGCACATCCGCCAGGGACTCGTGTCTTGCAATGGGAGAAATGACGGATCAAAGTTTCAAGTCCTTTGCAAGCCGGAAAGCCACAAGGAACTTGACTTCCTTTCAAAACTTTGTCACGAGGCCCAATCGTTCTACACCCGTCCCTGCATATGTGAAGGAGGGCCTCCATTGTCTCATGCAGTTGCAAGTATACCTTTCTATCTTGTAACTTCTTCAACCTCTCTTTCTTTCTCTGCGACGAAGAATTTGGAAACAATATTCCAATCAGCATATATACAAATGAAACAAAAATATTCAGGAAGAGAGATGTACTTACAGATTCAATTTCAACAACCAATTCAAGAAGCTCTTGCTCGAGTGCAGGATTTGCACGCCTCATTACTCTCCAACCTTCAGTTGAAGATATAGATTTCAATTCCTTCATAACCTTACGAACACAAATGAAGGAGAGCCGTAGAGCATCACATTCCCTTGCTAATTGAAGCACATCAATCACATTGTTTTTGGTTAGCCAATTCTGCTCTAGAAGATGCATACACACACTTTTCAGAGATGGAACTGAGTAGGAATGTGACAAAACCAACAAATGGAGAACACACTTCCTCATCTCTTCCTTTTCATAGCTGCAACACCAAATGGGATATAGTTAGCTTGAATTTTAAGTTGATAGAATTATACGACAGATACACATACATAATTAGCTAGCTTTCTTTAGAGCATGAACACAACAACAAATTTCAAGTACTACTCCCAATAATAATGTACAAAACATGTCGGAAAACAATGATATGGCATAGGGAGAAAATTGACTAATTGAACAGGATAAAGGATCTTGAGGTATCTCATACCAAGATGAGTAGAGGAAACGTATGAACGCGTAGACAGCCTCATAAGGCACTCCGGGAATCTTGATGTATCTGATACCATTTTTGACTTTAGATTGGTGCAGGAAATTCGCCAGAGCCGGTGATGCAATATTCTGTGAAAACGATCGATGACATACTACATAAGCCTCTCTGAAAATTTTATTTGCATAGTTTAAACTTGAAATACAGTGCTATGAGCAACCATTTACTCACGAGAACATTGCTATGAGCTGGAATATATGATTTGCACTCGGTGATAATATGTACATCTGCACCATAGCCTTCCTTGAAAATCTTGTCCCACATATCTCTTACCTCCTGTGGAACAGGACTGCATTTTCCGAGCCTTCTAGGATATTTTGTTTGTGCACAGGTTTTACCAAGAAGAGGAGGCGGCTTGGGGATGTTACGAGTAACGGATATAGAAGAAGTAGGCCTTTCCAGCATAGATAAAACACCGGCTGGATTGGCTTCCTCCATAGGCATATTGAAAGAGCCATAGAAAGTTTCACGAGTTGAGGATAGCCAGTGTAAATCAACATCCAGTGAAGCCATCGAGTACCAGACTTTCTTAGCAGAAACAAAATAAATCTTCACAGGATATCTGGACCAAATAACAATAATAGTAGATAACAATTAACAAACAAACAAACAAAAACAAAAGCGAAAGATTAGAGCTATACAGAAGAAATGTCATGAACAAATTAAGATGAATCAAAAGGAAATCTCATAGCTAGTATTGAACACGGAAGAAATGATTAATGTGATCGGTTCATAATAATTCGGAGATTATGCAAATATTAAACACAAATAACAAGGAATGTTCACGTGAATGCAAGTATATCATTCATGAGGAATTTAAACCGAAGAAATGCCTAGATTCAGCTGATACAATTTGGGTGCCTTGGAAGCTCAACCCACTGTTTGGAGGCCCAGAAAATCCCAAGGAAATGGCTAGAAAGCTTGGAATTCTTATACATTTCTCTGTGTATATGTATACATACAAGTTTTTTTTTTACAGTAACTGGTCAAAGTCATTGATTTCATGCATCGATATACAAATTTGGACGAATGCTACATCACCTATTGACAAAAAAGCAGCAAATTTCCTAAATATTATCTGAGATTTGCTCGATCAATCACGGATTCATGCTGTGGATCGATATACACGAACACTGCAGAACTGAAGAATCCGTGAATAAAACCTGAAAAATAAAAACAGACACAGAATTCAGATTAAACATTTTGCACATTCGCAATGTAATATTCCAGAAAGCAAAATAATACATCAAATTGTTCAATTGACAACCTGTCTGTTCGCCTCTCCGGAAAAACAACTTTTTTGTTAGAAAAACAATTTCAAGAAAAAAAAAAAGCTAATTAACAATCTGAAGATACCTCGATGATATCGGGATTAACTGGAAAAGAATTGTGTTGTGAATCGAACGAATACGTATTTGGGAGCTCTGTACATATATATAGTTACGTGCTATATATATAACATGAATTTTTTTGAACGATATATAACATGAATTTAATATAATAAAAGAGGAGGGAAAATGGTTACGAGTCTTCCATTTTTATTGACACGATCATATTAACTAATATAAAATGAGAATTTTTATTTTCTATATATAATTTTTTGAAAGGAATATATTTCATTAATTAGAAACAGTTCCGACACAAAACAAAATACTCTTACCTGAATAAGTTGATTCGAAGATCTCGAATATTTATAAGAATTACCAAATGTCGTATAGTTGACTAAAACTGTGTAACAATAAGAAAAACTCTGTTCACTTCATCAAAAGCATTTGACATGCAAACAAAGCAATGAAAAAAACAAATTAATTTCAACCATAAACGAAATACAAAACTTTCAACAATGAAATATAGAACACAACTTCCACCAAGAGGGTAAAAACGAAATGTCTGCAAATGGATCAAATAGGAAACTTACTGCATCTTTCTAGCAAGATGTTTAATTCGAATTATACACTGCAAGAAAAGAAAAAACACAATCATACAAGGAAAATCATTCTTAACTAAAACCTCTGTTTCTAGCAGAGCACAAGCACACCCAACCAATACAAGATAAAAAATGATACTAAGACATGTATATATCGTTTTTAGCCAAGGCCAACACGACTTTATTCTATGGATCTTCATGCATTAATCAATCCTTAATTAGTGAAATGACATGATTAGTCCACATGCCCTCTCCCATCTCATCTAGGTACTCAGCAACCTTTTTGGAGTGTCTTTGGAACAGAGCATCTGTTATTTCATCTCCAAAATGAGCTGCTAAAATGGACTCTCCAGCTGCTCTCAGTGTCATTGACATCTGCTTTCCTCTCTCAACATTCTCATATCTACTTTTGGTACCATTGAACTTATTCATGTTATCGCCATCCCAATTCAACCTGAACGTTTCGAGTCGCAGGAGCCTAAACGACCTCTCTTTTTGGATCACACTCCTCACTTCTTCTCTGCAAGGAGAGTGCAATGGAATGTTGAATGAATCAAGCAGTGATGGGTCAACTAGACCCTCCATTGCCATGTCGTTTAGTGTCATCCCAAGAAGCTCCCATATGTTGTAACCTTTGTTGTCATTGCTACCCATCATCGCTATCACCATCCGACCTCCTGACATTAACTCTTCCGATCTTGACCTTAGAAAGTCGAAGAAATCGCTCTCGAACTGATTAGAGTACGCTCCTTGTACGCAGGTAGGGCTCGTCTTGGCCATGCAGATGTTTCCCTTGTTCATATGTGTTCCATCTTCACTCACTAGCCGTTTCGGTACCTATACATATATTGTAAATGAAGAATATGAATTGTTATATATATATATATATATATATACATGGACGGATCTAGGAAAAGGGGTACGGGCGCAGTTGCCCCACTGAACTTTTTGTTGTTGAAAATTTACCATGTATTTTTATTTATTTTCATTTTTATCCCTGCTATTTTTAAAATTTTGTCCCCACATACTGAATGTTGATTTTTTTAATATGTTCCATTGATTTAAAACATTTTTCTCATTATTCTAAAATTTTGCCCCCACTCAGTAAATATTTTGAATCCGTCTGTCCCTGCATAAGGTGTTCAGTTATATATACCTGCGAAAGCCAGTTGATGCTATAAGAGGAGTGAAAAAAGTGGATGGAATTGTCCGGGAAGAGTCTTCCATGGAAAGAACCGGGCACTCCAGCTACGAAACAAGGTCCGAATTTGCCGGCCTTTTCGGTCTCGAGTTTGTTTTGG
>JAYMTF010006606.1:0-10084 GCA_036897485.1 Pelargonium nanum
TGTGGGTTTACCTCCTATTTTTTACATGTGTCTGTGCGGTGGACCTTTTAAATGTGAGGTATACATTGGTCAGACAGTCAGCCTACATGTATATGTGGGTTTACCTCCTAGTTTGTTATATTATCTGATATTGTCGATTGAGATTGAATTGGGAAAGTTATCCTCAATATTAATAACCAATTTCTTATTTTATTATTTTATTTCTTTTTTTAAATGAAGGGCAATTTGGTCATTTTATATTAATACACCTCCTTTTAGACAATTTTACTAAACAATACAAAAATTTCTCAAACTCCTTCCAGACATTATTTTACCAAACAAAGCCCTTATTATCTATAGAATTAAAACTACTTCCAGCTACTTCTATAGACATTTTACCTATATAGACATTGAAGTAGAGGTACCAAACAAGACCTTACTATTTTTATGATATAGTACTACTAACCTACAATATATGGTTTTGACTGACAGCTTAGACGGATCGTCCACGTCATCACTGTCACATCATACATGAATCATGGTGAAACGCACCGTTTTTTTTTTTTTTTTTTTTTGAGTTTCACACCATCAAAACAATGTCATTTTGAAGGTCTAAGAAAAACGCTCAGGTTGTATATGTCCGTCGTCAAGGTCATGACCGGCTTCGGCCGGTCCAAATTTGGATTTCCATCTCAATTCACGTCCGCATATAGCTTAGCCGGGTGGTTCGTCGTTTGCCTGAGCTCAACAACATCCTCAAACGGCGTCATGTTCTTTGGCGACGACCGTTCCTTCCCAACGTCAACAACACCTACAAATCTCTGATCTACACTCCGTTCATAGTGAACCCTGTCAGCAGTGCATATTCATATTTCGACGGCGACTCGTCCACCGAGTACTTCATCAGCGTCAAGTCCATCCAAATCAACGCCAAATCGGTGCCCTTCAGCGCCTCCTTGTTGTCCATCAAGTTGGACTCGCTGTGCCCCAAAGTGAACTTGTGTTGCAGAGCTGTGAAGTGGATTGTTGTTGGAACGAACTCAATTTTCAGGTTAGTGAAGATGTGTTGTGCTTGAGTATGTGGATGGTGGAGAAAGGTAGAGGAAGTCGGTGGTAATAGGAGGTCACCAAATAGAGGAAAATCTTTGTAGTTTGATTTGGTGTCATCAAGTTTATGGTTCAACACTACTATGTAACTCAAGGGTTTTTGTTTTTGTTGCAAGTCATCAAAACGACGTCATTTTGATGGTGCGAAACCACATGTGATTCATGTCTGATGTGACGAAGACAAATGACGTGACAACGATGACATGGACAATCCGTATGAAAACAAGTAGATAAGATCTAAAAAAAAAAAAAACTAGATCTAAGAAAAGTACCGGTCTAAAGAAGACAAAACATTGAACATTTTTAAGTGTAGTAAGATTAGTGCATGTGTAATTTACTCTTTTAATAGCGCGGATCCATTCATCAGATTCCGCGTTTCCGCCGCCTATTTCCACCACTTTAAGACCACTTTCTCTCTCTCAGACAACCCTACTAACACGCTCTCTCTCTCTCTCTCAACACTCGATTCGTCTCCATTTCTTCTCTCTGTTACATTCCAGCTCCTCTGCTACAATGGCCAAATCGAACAGCGGCCACGCCAAGAAGCTCTATTACATTTCAGTTCCGTCTCAGATCATCAACTCTTTGTCCTCCTCTTCTCTCGACTCCCTCCTCGTCTCCCCCAAGAAATCATCCAAAACCCACAACCACTTCTCCAATGGCGTCTTCGCTTTCTTCCTTAGTTACAGAAGCCCCAGGCTTTGGTTCTTCACACTCTTCCTTTTCGGCCTGCTCGGTATGCTCAAGCTCGGCTTCGATCTCGGCCCTTCGATCCCCTCCTCCCCCTACCCATGCCCCACAGGCCAACAACAGTTCTCGACCTCAAATGGGTTCTCATCAAAATCACTACTTGGTGCTCGTAAAGATGAAGAAGACGATGAGAGTGAGTTCTGGAAGCAGCCGGACGGTTTGGGCTACAGGCCATGCCTCGATTTCAGCGAGGAGTACAGGAAAGGGAGCGAGATTGTGGGCAAGGACAGGACCAAGTATCTGATGGTTGTGGTCTCTGGAGGGATGAATCAGCAGAGGAACCAGATTGTGGATGCTGTGGTGATGGCCCGGATTCTTGGGGCCGCTCTCGTTGTTCCAATTTTGCAGGTCAACCTCGTCTGGGGAGATGAAAGGTAAAGAAAATAATGTTCGGAGACAGAGCTCATAGATACAGTTTGTGCTCATTTTGTTTCTTTGTTACCAATGTGTGTCAGTTGAATTCAATTTTTGAATTTCAGATTTTGTGTCAAATTTGAGATTATTAACTTACTTTCTTTTATGTCAATTAAGATTCTATATTGTGTTGACCTCTGATGATCTTTGTTTGCTTCCTTTTTTTAATTTGGTGGGTGCAGTGAGTTCTCTGATATATTTGATTTGGAGCATTTCAAGAGGGTTCTTGCCAGTGATATACGGGTAGTCTCCTCGCTGCCATCAACACATATTATGACTAGGCCGGTGGAAGAGAAGCGGACTCCACTTCATGCTTCCCCTAGTTGGATTCACACACATTATAGCCGAAAGGTAAGAACCTATGTTTTTTTAATTGCTTTGGAGTTTGGAGTGACTGCTATAGTTTCATCTTGGCTGTTTTTTTGGAAAGAGTATTAATTCGATACATTAGAAATGGAAAATATGAAAGAATAGGTAATAATCCTTCGCAGCTTTAAGTTAGTTATTTTGAATATAAAGCGAGAAATTTGTCATGATCGTTAAAAAAAAATTGCTAGAAGCTGTGAATATTTGAATTGGTTTCATAGGTGTCTTGGTATGTGAAGGGAGCTCAAAATTTTCAATTATTGTCTGTTGGTGTTCAATTAGAGTATTATCTATATCCATCATTACTATATTTATTGAGTTATTTTACCATTTGGATGCATGGGCGGCTTATTTTTAGGCCATATTGCTTTTAGATTCAACTGTCTCAAAAGTTACTATTCATTTTAATTAGCATGTTTGTTTTATCCATTCAAAATCGTGCATTATTAAGACTAATTTTCCAATGAGTGCATATCAGCAAAAAAGAGTATCATTGACAAAACTCTTGTTGGTTTATGCAGCTTAGGAGGGAAGGTGTTTTGCTTTTGCGTGGTCTCGATTCAAGGCTCTCTAACGAGCTCCCTCCTGATCTTCAGAAGCTTAAATGCAAGGTATTCTCCCAGAAATTATAATTCAAATTCTGTTTTCAAGATTTCTTTATTTGTAGAACATAGGGCTCCCTCCCGTGTATTTTTTTTTCTAACTATATATTCAACTTTCCTATTGGTATAGGCGCCTGAAAACTCCAAATGCTTAAGCAAGTCTAAACTTGCTTTCTTAAGTTTGTAAAGGCTTAAAATGCATTCTAATTATCTTTCTGGGCCAACTTTAGGTGGCTTTTCAAGCCTTGAGGTTCTCCCCACTAATTTTGGAGCTTGGAAACAAGCTTGCACAGAGAATGCACAGCAAGGGACCCTACCTTGCTCTTCATCTACGAATGGAGAAGGATGTTTGGGTGAGGACTGGTTGTCTTCCTGGTTTAACTGAGGAGTATGACGAGATAGTGAACAATGAGAGGAAAAGCCGGCCAGAGCTCCTAACTGGGAAATCAAACATGACACACCAAGAGAGAAAGCTTGCGGGTCTATGCCCCTTGAATGCTTTGGAAGTTACCAGGTAAGAATATAAACTTTGATGTGTCTAGCTTAGCAATACATGTTATGGTTTTGAATAGTTTTGAAACATACAGATTTCTTATTTCAGTTATTTGTATCATGTTCTATGTCGTAGGTTGCTCAAAGCTTTGGAAGCTCCGAAGAATGCGAGAATATATTGGGCTGGAGGGCAACCATTGGGAGGGAAAGAAGCCCTGCTACCACTGACCCAGGAATTTTCTCATTTCTATAGCAAGGAAGATCTGGCACTGCCTGGCGACCTTGGACCGTTTGCAAATAGTGCCTCTGCTATGGCTGCCATTGACTACATAGTTTCTGAGAACAGTGATGTTTTCATGCCATCTCATGGGGGAAACATGAACCATGCACTCCAGGTATGTATTCCATTTGCTATGTTATGACTTCTAGTTCCAGTGGAAGGGGTTTGATGATTTTCAATTATTTAAAACCACAAAAGAAATGACCTCTACTGAAATAGAACCCTGACAACCTAAAGTCAATGTTAGAAGTTAGAACAAAAAGTGCCTAAACCCTTGACCTCAAAAAACAATCCCCACTTGTCTTTTTATTTTCCAGCGACTATTGTTAGATTATGTGCTTATTAGTTGTTATTTCTGACATTTGTTTCATTGCTGAAACAGGGACACCGTGCTTATGCAGGGCACAAGAAGCACATCACCCCGAACAAACGCCAGATGCTCCCTTACTTTCTGAACTCCACTCTCCCCGAAGCAGAGTTTAAAAGGATTATAAAGATGTTGCACCGGGACTCCCTGGGGCAGCCAGAACTCAGGACTAGCAGAACCGCAAGGGATGTCACAAAGTACCCTGTCCCTGAGTGTATGTGCAACAAATGAGACATATTCCTTCTGATGATATAGTGCTGGAAGCTTCCGGAGTGATTGAAATCCCTTTAAGGAAGCACAATTTTGGAATGGGGACTTTCTCTGCAAACAGTCTCAGATTCGGATACACGATAGTAGTACGCGAGAGAGGATACTGCATAGGAAACAAAATAAATGTCCATTTACAATTAGTATAGAAAAAGGAAAAAAATATCATGATTATTGTTTTATTCTTTATTGGAAAAATTGGTCTAGGATAGGTATTAGTTCATTCATATCATTCTTTGTACTACAATAATAAACCTCAGTGTATATAGATGATGTATAAATGAAAAGTATTTATTCCTTTGCAGTTTTACAGCTAAAGCAACATTAATGAGTTTATGACATTCTTTCAAGCATTGCTTTAGACAAAACAAAACCAGTAGATGTTTTAATTTTGAGTCTGCAGCTGTTATTTCAGTAAACTAGCTTGTCATATGTTTGAAAGAAGCATCTTCTATGAATCTAGACAAAAGCAAATGGTGATGAAACTCATTGGTCTTAACTAGATTGAGATGCTATTAGGCACTCCCATTCCTGTGACTCCAGGTTCTGACATTGGCTTCAAGAGCTCATAAGGAACAACTCCAGCTCCAGTTCTGTTCTTGAGATCCAAATTGGCATTCCTCCCATCAATGATCCCTTCCAGCTCCTTCAATCTCCCATTGAATTGTTCAAATGCAGCCTTTATGACTGGATTTTCTTCCCAAGACGGCTCCATCTTGTCGCCAAGATATTCCTCATCCGGGGCATGGCTCGACAGAACATCTAAAACAGCCATCACTTTTGTTTAGTTATGTAGTATTTACTCCAGTTTTTCAGAAAACTGGCAAAGCTTCCATGTCAAACCTCCAGGTGCTGCCATAGACCACAGAGCTGAGCTCAATGGCATACTTGGCAGGACAGAAGGTGCTCTCAATGATTCCACCAGCATTGATCAGACTTTCTCGAGCAAGCGCGTTGATTTCCATTGTGTACCGGAAATGAGGGTGTAGCAGCCTGTAGATAGGATGCATTGCACTTAATTGCCGGTTAGCCGCTATGATATAAGGCTCTGTGCAGCAGTGAGTCCTCAGCCTGCAGAGCAAAACACCAGTACATTATAAACCAATTCATCAAGATTGAGAAGCTAAGGGCCCGTTTAGTTGTAGAAAACAGTTTTCATTTTCAAACTGTGCAACTAAACAAGTTTTCCAGTTTTCTGAAAAACTGGAGTAAATACTACATAACTAAACAGACCGTAATTAGTGAAGTAAATGTTACCAATGAGTGACAAGCTGGTGATAGCCAGCATCATGAGCACAGACATGAGCCTTAGCAAACTTCCATAGCCAGAAGCTAGTGGCATCAGAGGTTATAGATGTGAAAACTTGCTTCCACTGTGGTTTGGTTCCGTTAGGGGGTCTGGTGAGCTCTATGGCAAGTGGGCGCAAAGTGCCATCTTTGGTGAGGAAAAATATGGTTCGAGATCCGTATAAGGTTGTCCCTTTGATCTCTCTTACTTTGTTGACATAAGGTAAGAACATGTCATGATAATCCAACATGAATAACCTCTTGCTCTTTAGTGCCTGCACCCAACAACAACAACATAAGTGTCTTGGATTTGTGTACATTCAGTGAGTGATATATGTGCAATATATGTATAGCTCACCTCATCAACAGTGACTTCACCTCCAATGTATTGTTGGATTAGCTCTGTTGTGATCAAAGACTCAGGTGGTCCATAGATCTCAGGATCAAGTTTACTGGTCAAGGGCCATTCCTGCACATGAGAAGAGAAACATAAGAAGAAAATTATAGATTCAGCTGCATGTATATATATATAAATGAATGTACATACCCTGACTAATTGTAAGCTGTATGGGTTTAGACCGGCAAGGGTTTGGCGAGCAAATTCTTCGTCTCTGAACCAAGAAAATATATCCCCTGAAACAGATGGAGAGAGCAAGCGTACAAAGACTGAGGTTTAAATCTGAGAAAACATGTATAATTAAGGTGTTACGTAGGTAGAAATTACGTAGTACGTACTATTGATCATCTCCGGGGGCTCGAATAACAAAATATCCTTTTCTCCCTGAGCTAGAGCCTTGACTATCCTTGGGAGGACAGCCTTGATGATGCCGGAACCATCAGCCGCCAAAGAAACTCCTTCATTGAACAACTTGTCTATAGCTGTGAAGAAAGGGAAGCCCCCATCTTTATCAGTCACAACTATCTCCAGCTGAGGCAGTAGTGCGTGCAACACGCATTTCAGTGCCTTCGCTGAGAATGTAGCCTGCTTCACCTCCGAAAAGGTCTCGTCCCTTGGCACGTACACGCTCGAACTTCTCGACTCAGACATTGGATCTGCAGCTAGCAGCATTCATTAGCACAAAGCTATGCATATAACTATAAATTATGAATCGCGAGTTGTGAGTATTGAACGTACCCTTTTTGGCCGGAGGCCGCCCTGTCCTGCACCGCCTGGGGTAAGGATAAATCTTGTCATTGCCTCCCACGACAAGCCTCGCTATTTCACTGCTCTTATCGGGATCACCAAGATCATTGTATGTATCATAGTCATAGATCCTCTCGTGTGCCTTGCGCTCCCCTCTCCCGTCCCCTCTTAGATTCTTCAGCTCCTTCTCCCTCAATGTCTTCAACCCATCCGGCGTGTCATTTGGCAAATACGACTGTCCAATCATTTGATATACAAATATTAATATCTTTCGTAAATTACAGATGATTGCACGCTTTGTACTTGTCACATTTTGCAATTGATTACCCTAAACTTTTTCTGTAACTTTAGACTTCCTGAACTATTTTTCACCCATTCCGCCAATTAACTTTGAAGGACTTTGACGGAATTTTTCGAAAAATGCCAATTTTGCCCTTCTTGTCATTTTTTTGTAACTTTATAATACTACCCTGTATTTGTCACCTTTTGCAATGGACTAAACTAAAATATTGACATTTTTGAACCTTTTTGTCAAAGTTAACTGACGGAATAAATGAAAAATAGTTTAGTATGGTCTAAATACAACATAGTCATGTGTAATTATCTCTAATATCCTAGTTATCAACTCAGTCACAAAAGTGTTAGTAAATGCAACCTTGTTGGTAAAGAAAACTCTCTTGTCAGGGTTGTCAAACTTGGAATGAACCCAAGAGTTGCAAGAAATGGTGAGAGGCCCATTAGTGAAGCCATCAACAACAATGTTCTTGAGATGCATCTCTTTGTGGTGCTCATTTTCAACCAAAACAGCCCCAACCTCTCCAAAATCTGATGGCACTACAAAGCTGCACTCATATTTCACTTCATTCTCTTCCTGATGCGTCTTGTGCGCATTCCCTTTTATTGTATCCTTCTCTGTCCCCATACCTATAAATATTATAAAAAAAAAAACTTTAGTCTTTACTTATTCCCGTGCATGCATCAGATGAACAATTAATTAATAGATTTATGAACGTGACTTACTGGGATCGAGCTCTGCGCTAACAAGTTCAAGAATCATAGATTTTCCAATCAAGTCAGTGATGTCGTCGAGGGGACGAGTCATGCCCATGTTGGTGAAGACCCCTCCCAGTGTTACTTGAACTGTAACAACTGCATTGAGTGTGATATCGATGGTGTTGTGGTCCACGGATATGGATTGTGCGGTGGATGCTGCAGTTGGTTTAACGTTGCTACAGCTGAATTTGTTGATGGAGAACCGGTGCGGACGGAGGAGAAGGTGGGAGTTGTTAGTAGTGATGCCATGGCTGATGAGGATGGAGGTTTTTGATAAAAGGGAGAATGGTGGTTTAGAGGAAGAGGTGGTGAGTTTAGAAAGCATTGGAGATGGAGATGGAGATGGAGATGGAGAGTTGCTGATCATGATAATTAATGGCTAAGAATTGAAGGAAATGGGTTAAGAATGGATCATGTGTACGTTTGAAAGACTTATGAATTATGATAGTTACTTATAGAGCTTACTAGCTAGGGAGAGATATCCCCACGGATTTGGCTTTTCCTGTCTAGGCTCTAGCTAGTAGCTAGTAGCTATTGATTGAAAAATATATGCATGAGTCATTTATTTTATTTGTGGTGAAAATTGGGAAATGATGATATATATCTCAAATAAATAATGTTGTGTTGCGTTTTTTTTTTGTTTACCAGCTGTATTTCATGAATCAAATAAATGTTTGGATAATGTTATAATTTTTATTTGAATAATTTGCTCAATTTAGTAATCATTTTGTTTTAAAATGAGTGTTTATGTTTCTATTTTTGAGAAAAATTAAGAAAATACAATTAATGTGAAATAATTACTCTTGTATTCTCGTGATCATATGGTAATGGATGTTAATTGACTTATTATTAACTAACTTTATAGAAAAAATAGCACTCGTTTTAGGACGATTGAAGTAGTATTCATAATATGCATACACTATGAAATTATAAATGACAACTTCATCTCTCACTTTCTCTCTGTCGTCTTGAGAGTGAGCTAGGATTTTTGCTTGACTTCGGCTACTCTTGATTTTTCAGAGCGGCGACAGTCTCTTGAGTTTGCATATAACAAATTGTGGTCTTTCTCATTTAGATAGTCATTACAAAAAAAATTTCAAATTGTGAGAGAAAATTTTCCGTCACAGTTCTGTCACATATTGTGACATAAATCATGATTTCCGTCACACACATTTGTGACAGAAATTTCTGTCACAACCATTTGTGGCAACCCAAACAATGACAGAAATATTCCGTCACAAATTACATTTTGTGATTGAAATCCATAGATTTGTAACAAAAATTTCTGTCATAGATTGCGAGTTTTTTTTTTTTTGTAGTATTTCCTTTGATAGCAAATTAAGATATTGTTAAGGTTTGCAGAGCGGCGGCATAGAAACACTATTTTTTTTTTTGGTGTGTGAGCAAGGCAGCAGGAGGCGGTTGTAGAGAATGAGAAGGTGGCTTGAATGATGATGGTTTAGTTGGAGCCATTAAACCAATATTCAAGTTTGTTGCCGATCATATGGCAGTCTCGATGGCGACGAGAGGCAGTTGGCAAGCCTTCCACGTGGTCGCCTTAAATTTCAAGTGTAATCGTTGTCAGATGGTCTTGCTCTTTAGACTGAAGAGGAGGGTTCTTAATTGTGCCTTCAACTTGATTATTCAAGCTGATTGTGAGGATTCCAGTGCATTCGGTTTGATTGTTCGTGATATTTTAGTCATTATGCCTCTGTTTGGTAGTTTCAATTTTTTGTTTACGGATTGGTCTACGAAGCAAGTGGCACACGAGTTAGTTAGGTATTCTTTTTTTTTTCCCAGGTTTATCTGTGTGGATTGCCTCCAGTTTAATATTGTTTTTGATATAGTCCGATTTGGAATAATAAATTATTATTTAATACGTTTAAAAAATGACAATTTGATCTTATCTTGTTATTTAAAGTTCTATATTTTTTCAAACATTATATTTGTACTTTAAATACAATATTTTAAATGAT
>JAYMTF010006607.1:0-10083 GCA_036897485.1 Pelargonium nanum
GCTAGCTGTCTCTAGTGAATAGTACATAGGGGCTATGTGTAATTACCCCTTATAATTATTACAGAGTCCGCAATGACTACACCCAAAGCACCACCATCCACCACTCTTGAGCTAATACAAAATAATATTAGTGAATAGAACTTACTAGATCTAGAGAGTATGGTTGGAATGCGCTTACAAATCATGTCTCACATAATTAAGCGAGGAAGAAGATGTTGACCCTCTAAGTAGGACAAAACAACGCGTAAAAGAATTCGTAGATGACCCTAGTTATGCAACGAACGACATAATTTACTGCAATGAACTAGCATACTTCAGGGTTCACAAGGCAGAATTTGAAACTACAATTAATGTACATCCAATATAGTGTAGTGGATTGGTCTACAGTCTGCCTCAGGATTCTGAAGGAAATAAGACCAAGTGTTGCAACAAAATCTTAAATCCATTGCTATGGTTCTGTCTTATCTCAAAGGAAGCCTAATTAAGGCCCGCCTTCTTGTTTTGCATGTCCACTCGCTTCCTCAATTCTCCACAACATGCATTACTTTCTCAAGACATCTCTAACTTAATCTCTTTAAGCTCTTTCAAACCTCACCGCCTTGAGAACTCTCAATAAGTCTTACCTGTCCAGAACCTCTAAAATCTCCCACCCTTAAGGTCGTTGCCCATAACAAGCTCGCCCCTAAAGCAAGGTTACCAGAGAGAAAGGCCAATCAAGGCATGCTTGCCTAAGGCGTGATCTCCCAAGAAGAGGCCTATCGAGATCCATGTTGCTTGAGAGAAAATTTACGCTAACAAGAAAAGTCGCGCCTGCGTATCTTGTGCCCTGAGAGAGTTGTCGAGCCCACGCTCGGAAGAGTTGTCAAAGCCAAAATTGCATGTACCACACAAGTCGCTATAACGTCAAACTAAGATAATATACTCTCCTAGTAACTCAAGTTTTCCTCCACCATGTGAAGGATCGAAGCATGGCCGAGAACTCGGGAAGATAATGCACGGGAAGTAAGTCATAAGCTCAACACGAATCCCACATTTCCACCAAACAATCACATGACGCCACATTGCTTCTTTCGGAGGAAGATGAGAGTTCCCTTTTCTCAACCCGACTCACATGCAATTCTATATAAGTTGTGCAGTGCTCATTGGATCTCTCGTATTCCAAATTTAAATTATTGGAGATCTGTTTTTAATGGGATGGATTTATACAAGCACCATAGAAGTTGGTCGCACATGCAATACAGCAATAACTTACATGACCAGTCAAACTCAGATTTCATTAGCTACACCAATCGATAAAGTATTCAACAAACAATAACACAAACAGCAACAAGAGGAGGAAATGGAAATGTATCAAAAAATCACCAAACACCTCTCATCCTCTACACTCCTAGTTCAGTTCTAATTCTAGTTCTTGGTCAGCAACAATGGCAGATAATTAGAACCCATCTCTAAAAACAAGCTAGCTACACAAACTGGGCTCTGTTAATTTCTAAATCCAAACTTAAAATCTAATCATCAAGTAACCAAATATATGGGCATGGCAGCTGAAGTGGACACTCTCTGCTGCTGCAGCTGCTCCATGTTGAGCTCCCGGAGGCTCAGATACGGCACCTCCACCTCCCCTCTCCTCCTCGGCGTCAGGGTTCCGGCCAGCGGCCCCGACGACGGCCGGCTCCGGCACGGCGTGCTGGACCCGCTCCTGCTCTCCGTAATGTACACCGGCCCCGACATCGACGCCCGGAAGGCTCGGGCCCTGGCGTCGTGAACGTCCTCGTCGCGACGGCGGTTGTGGGTCGGCGCAACCCACTTCCGTTTGAAGAAGAGGAGGGCGTTTCTCCACCACCGCTTCTTCTTGTGGCTCCTGAAGTCGTCTTTGGAGATGGGTTTTTGGAGCTTGAAAATGGGTTTGTTGAGAGAGTCGATGGATCTCAGGGAAAGAGACGAAGTTTCGAGCTTGTGGTTGCGAGCTTCTTCGAGGACCTGGAAGTAGTCGATTTGTGGGTCGAAGCCGTAGTCGCTGAAGTGTTGAGGCTCTGGCATTGGAAAAATGGGGGATTTGGTGGACATGTTGGGTGTTGATTTTGATTCCTTGGAAAGGTGGGTTCTTTTTTGGTGGGTTTATTAGGGAAAAGATTAAAGAAGTGGAGGAGGAGGAAAGATGGAAAGAAAGTGCGGTTTTGGGGGCTCAAGGGAAGGAGGAGGTGAATGGGTATTTGGTGAGCCCTAGTAAATGCCAAGTCCAAAGCCACTCCATATCCGTGGTGCATCTTTCTTAAGTCTTTCCAAGCACACTTGCATTTATTACATCCCTTGTGAACATGACACACTACAGTACTTTCGAGGATTTTCTTACTATAAATTTTGATCCTCTACATACATCCTACAGGTAGGGGTGTGCAAAAAAATCCTGAAAACCCGGTAATTTGCTACCCGCACTTGAAAACCGTCTGCTTAGAACCCGCTGCCATTGCCCGAAGAAATTAATGGGTCCAAACTCGTATGTTGTTAAGGCTAACGGGTGGACAACAGGCTAGGAAACTCTGCCCGCCCGTTAAAGTGCTTCCCTAAAATCTCCTTACCCACCACTCTCGTTTCTTTGTTTGATCTTCTCCTTTCTCTCTGTGTTTATTCTAACCCATGATCTTAAATTATCAGCTCATTAATTTTAGGATTAATTGATTTTGTCTTCTTGTACTTATTTTTATTTTAGTTTCTTTTGTTATCAAGGCTAGGAGACGTGACATTTTTGTCGACGTGAAATATGGTAACTTGTTACAATAAGTTAAGTGGGTGAATATAAAAAATTAAAAGAGTACGGGGGTTCAAATAATCATTACCCTAATTAATGGTTAAAATCAAAATAAAAACAAGTCTTTGATGAGACAAAACTAATTAATCATTTAAACTACTATAACATACCACATTCAGTCGATCTCATTAACAAACTAGGTCTACCTTATCGTAAAAACAACATCTAGTATTTTACATGTCAATATAGAGCCGACTCAATCTACATTTTACGAGGACAAAAATATAATTCAACTGTTTCTCTCCTCCTAATATCAGGTCAAAATTTTCACAGGAGATGATGAGTTCATGCATGAATCAACTTGTTAAAGGAAATTGTCACCTCCGGCTCTAGTAAACTTGACCGGTTCAACCTTGAATAAAATATTAAAAATCACTGATTGAAATACAAGTAGTAGACTGTCATCAAATAGAAAACGGCATTACCGGTAGTATTCGTATATTTGAATCCATACAACGTATCGTGAACCAAACAAATTCCTGGCACAGACCCTTCTCAACCATCCATCTTTCTTTCACTCTCTCCACCACATTTCCCTCTTTAGATCTACTCTTTGCTTTGCCTCTTATTCTCTTCCTCTCTCTTCAGCATCTACAAGGTGAGGTGGGTTTTGCTTCTAATGCTCACTTTGTTCTCTTAACCTCTGATTTTGTGAGTTTTATGAACTGGGTCGCTATGTTCTACTTCATTCTTTGACTTCTGTTCTTCGATTTATTGTGTTTTGATGGTATTGATGCTTTTCTCATCATAAAAATACAATTTTTAATTTTGGGTCTTCATACCTAATAAGAACTTGGATTTAAAAGTGCTTGAAAAAGTACTCGTCTTTTTGTTTGCTCTTCATTAGTTCAGGCTATAGGTTATTTAGTAGTTATTGTTAGAGGTTTGGTTTGAGTAAGAGATTGAACTGGGAGATGAGAGCTGAATTGCAGTTTTTATACTCTTATCATGTTCAATCCATTGTAGCTTTGCACTTGGACTGAAGAGAGAGATAGGTTTGGTCATTAGCCTGTTGTGGCTTGAAGAGATATAGAGAGTATAGAAGAAGAAGAAGAAGAAGAACTTAATTATTTTATTTGGGGGTGCCCATGATTCTAACATTTGATTGCCAGATTAAACATGATCCGAAACCAAGTTTGGAGCCCAATTCTAGTTTTGTACTCTAACTATTACTTCTGAACTTAGGGGCTTGTGTGTTTTGTCACGGATTTCTTTGTGCGTGATGCATTGTGTATTTAAGAGGAGGTATGTTTGCACTTTATGTTAGAACTTTGAGTAGAGAATCTTTTGTGTATTATGTGAACATGAACTTGTGTGGTGAGAAGTATTGTCGCTAGTTTGCATGAATGAAACCGGGGCTTGCAATTCAACTGACAATATGTAGTAATTAGGTTGTCAAGTGTGTTAATGTTACTATATGCTTGTTTTATTTTGCCACTCTAGGCTTAGTGTTCGGTTCTCCTTTGATTCTTTCGACGGTGCATTATGAAGTTACACGGATATAGACATTTGACAATCACTAGATGGTTGTATAATTTCATCAAAAGAATTGATGTGTTTGTCCATATTTGTTGCTGTACCAAAACAAGACCATATAAACAAAAGACATTGTTGCCTTGGAACCAGGACCTCCAGTATAAAGTTTTTTTTTTGTGTGTGTGCGTGTGTGGAGTAATCAGCGATTCTTGCTATCTGTTGGTGTGAACTGTGAATTCTATCATACTGACACGTACTTGATTGATGATATATGGTTACGGACATTCAATACTCACTTCTCAATTCTCTATCAACATGTATATCATGTCATGCTAATAACATTTAGTGGTTTCCTATAATAACAATGGAAATTTTCTGTGTTCTATCAGCAACAGATCATGACAGAAGGAACTATGAGTAATCCTGAAGGAGAAATAAAAGTGAGTTTTGGCTATCAATGCAATGGAAGCAAAGCTATCTCCTCAAGTGCCTCTTGTGAGGGTCAACCGGGATACGAAATCGTTCCTGGAAAAGGAATCCGAAAGACCAGCAGTTTTTCTTGTTTATCTGGTGCGGCCTTAAGTGCCAATGCCACATTGGCAAATACAAATATTTGCAATGGTGTTATAGGGGCCGAAATACTTCCTAGTTGGGACTCCCCTAAATCTTTTCGCAAGATTCCATCTTCTCCATCTATTTCAAGGTTGGACATGTTATCCTCGTCTCTCCAAAGTACTATGTCAAATTTAAGCTGCAGTCCATCTGAATACGATTCTGGTCTATTGGCATCCATGAGCTCTCCTTCTACTAGTGAAGGTTTTCTTAATTCTATGGAAGTACAAGTGGCAGGTGGAGCTGCTGGTGAAGACAGAGTTCAAGCTGTTTGTTCTGAAGAAAATGGGTGGCTATTTTGTGCAATATATGATGGTTTCAACGGAAGAGATGCAGCTGACTTTCTGGCTGGGACATTATATGAAACCATCCTATCTTGTTTCAATACGTTAGATAGAGATTCAAAGCATGATAACGCCAGAGATTTTCATATTTTGGATTCAAATGGGTTGCATCGACACATGTTAGGAGACAGTAATATTTGTCATACGCAAAAGAATCCTTTAAGAACTAGTAGCAAAGATCCGATCAACGACAATCTCACCAGTAATGGTCCACACGATAAGGTGAAGCAAGGAGTGCTTGATAGTCTCCAGCGTGCTCTTAGTCAGGCAGAGAATGATTTCTTGTATATGGTTGAACAGGAAATGGAAGACCGCCCTGATTTAGTTTCTGTTGGATCTTGTGTCCTAATTGTACTTCTTCATGGGCAGAATCTGTACACACTTAATTTAGGCGACAGTAGAGCTGTATTAGCAACAAACAAGGAAGAGGACCATAAAAGTTGGAATAAGAAGCTGGAAGCTATTCAGCTCACTCATAGTCATACTCTTGAAAATGAAGCTGAAAGAACTCGACTTATATCAGATCACCCCGATGATCCCACGACTATTGTATCTGGAAGAGTGAAAGGAAAGTTGAAGGTCACACGTGCTTTTGGAGTTGGTTACCTGAAGAAGGTAGGTGGTTACTATGTTATCATGTAGAATGAATCTTCTTCATGGGACTAACAGATGTGGTGCCTGTTACTTTTGTGCTCGTCCTATATAGTCCATTTATTGCATTTGTCTAAATATTTGTTTTCTTCATATGGTAATTATATTGTTATACCTTTTCTTTTTTCTGCAGAGAAAATTAAATGATGCATTGATGGGTATTCTTCGAGTCCAGAACCTTCAAAGCCCTCCATATATCTCCACAGAGCCATCACTAAATGTACATACGATCTCAAAATCTGATCACTTTGTCATAGTTGCAAGTGATGGTTTATTTGACTTCTTCAGCAACGAAGAGGCGGTGAACCTTGTGCATACTTATATTTTGAGCACTCCTTCTGGTGATCCTGCAAAATATTTACTAGAGCAGCTTGTGATGAGAGCAGCGGATTGTGCAGGTACACTCTTAATTCTGTGGCTTATGAAAAACTTGTGATTCCATTTCTTTCGAACTATACATGTATTGTGGCAAAACATAAAAGAGTTTAAAAAACTATGACTAGAAAGCTCTATAAACTTCAGTTGCTAAATTAATGCACGGCTGTTCAGTCCCTTTACATATCGTATCTTTGAATTAGTTATATGTTGCACAAATTTATAAGCAACATTTTGTAACAAAATATAACCGTCATTTTTGTAGATGTATAGGAAGGTTGATTTCATTAACAAAATAATGTATAAAAACCCCTTGTGAATGAATTTGATACGTAAGTCCCCTATAAAAAGACGATAATCTGGCATACTGAGTTTATTTTATCTTCTGTCTATATGTTCGAGAAAGACATGGAATTAACTAAAGAACCTAAGATCGGAAACCTTTGTTTGTTAAGTATTAGAAAAGTAGTTTTTGTCAAAGATAAAAACTAGGGGTAACTTCACGCATCTACTCTGAACTTTAAGCCTTTTTCGCACAGATACCTAAACTGTTTGGATTTTGCAGGTTTCAGTATGGAGGAACTGATGAATGTTCCGGCAGGTAGGAGGAGGAAATATCACGACGATGTTACAGTAATAGTAGTCGTGCTCGGAACAAACCAGCGAACTTCCAAGGCATCAACTTGTATATAAAGTTTTGCCATTTTGTTTTTGTTTTTGGCAATACATAGCATATTTTGCAATACACAAAGTGGTTTATATAGTAATAGTTGTAGTGTGTAGACTTATACACAATAGTTCATCTTCATTTGTAAGACACTGTATTTGCTGCTGGAAATTGGGAAGATTGGATTAAATGGAAATTATGTAGATTTCTTGAACTTAGATAGCTTTTGAATTCAAATTTTTGTTTACAAATGAGAATCAAGAATGAGTGAGATATTTCGTGAATGTTAATCGACTGACTAGACATGGCACATACTTTTAGACGATTATCTTGAACTTCGATCGGACTGCCATTTTCATTTGACACATGGAATATAGATTACTTACATCTAATGACAAAAATCAAGCCATTCCTTTTATTATTATTCTATGAGGATAAAGGGACAGAAAATATAGGAACAGTAAATTCTCTTATTCTATCAAACCGTAAATAAAATAAAATTTAAACTATGTACGTACACATGACTTGTTACTAGCTTAAATCTGTATTGATTTGTGGTATGCAAATAATGCAAGAAATAAAATTAAGCAGCGGCTGCGCCGGAATCCTTTTGTTCGGCACCAAAAATCCGTTGCCGGAAGTCGGAAACCATCATCGGAAGACCCTTGCGGAGAGGGACAACAGGTTCCCAACCAAGAAGCTCCGTAGCCTTGGAAATGTCTGGTTTCCTCTTGTGTGGATCGTCCTCAGTGTTAGGCCTGAACTCGATCCTCGCGTTCGGGTCTATTGTTTCTTGGACAACCTTGGCGAGTTCAAGCATCGTGAACTCGCCAGGGTTGCCCAGATTGAATGGACCCACATGTTCTCCTTCCATCAGTCTCATTAGACCCTCCACCTGTAATCAATTTTTTTTTTTAATACAAAATTTACATAACAACTTGAACACAATTTTTACTAATTTAAATGTTCAGAAACTTACCAGATCAGACACGTATTGGAAACTCCTGGTTTGCTTCCCATCACCGTAAACAGTCATGGCCTCTTTCCTCAAGGCCTACGCGCCAATTTTCACATTTATTAATTCAAATTTGATAAGCACAATAAATAAATAATAAATAATAATAACAACTCATTACTGTTGTTTCGATAAGTTGACTCATCTCCGTTAACCCATAATAATAACTTTAAGAAAGTGTGAAAACCAACCTGAGCCACAAAATTGCTAACAACACGACCATCATCAAGGCACATGCGAGGTCCGTATGTATTAAAAATCCGAGCAATTCTTACCTGAAAAATTCAAATATTTAACTCTTCAACCAAATCCATTTCCAATCTCATAAACAAAACAAAAGTAGTACATAGAGGATTTTATAGGAAAACCTCAATGCCTAGTCCTCGGTGATAGTCCATGGTCAAGGTTTCCGCCGTTCGCTTCCCCTCATCGTAGCAGCTCCGAACGCCTGCCAGTGTCATATAATTTATAATCCGAGCAACAAGTTTCTATCAAAGAGATAACGGCTTAAATTGTTCCATTTTGGTATACAATTCAAACGATGTCCTATTTTGTGTAAAACAAAATAATATTGTCAATATGAACATCATATCACCGCCACGATGTGGTTTATGTTGAAAAAAATACCGATGGGATTGACATTTCCCCAATAAGTCCCCACTTGGGAAGAACTCCCCCCTGTGTAATTTAATTTATAATCCGAGTAAAAAGTTTCTATCAAAGAGTTATCGGCTTAAATTGTTCCATTTTAATATTCAAACCAAACGATGTCACGTCGCTGATGTTGTTTATGGTTAAAGAAAATACCGATGGGATTGACATTTCCCCAGTAAGTCTCGACCTGGGGATGCTGCAGCGGATCCCCGTACACCTCGCTGGTGCTTGTCAGCAAAAAGCGAGCATTGACCCTCTTGGCGAGCCCCAGCATGTTGAGCGTGCCCATGACATTGGTCTTGATGGTCTTCACCGGATTGTACTTGTAATGCACCGGCGAGGCGGGGCACGCCAGGTGGTAGATTTGGTCCACCTCCAGCAGAATCGGCTCCACCACGTCGTGCCTGATGAGCTCGAACAGCGGATTCCCAAAATGGTGCACCAGATTCTCCTTCCTCCCGGTGAAGAAATTGTCCACCACGATCACGCTGTCCCCTCGAGCAATCAGGCGGTCCACCAGGTGGCTTCCGACGAACCCGGCCCCACCGGTCACCACGATCCTCTTCCCCTTCCGCTTAAGCCCTAGCGGCACTTTTCCCCCAATATTGAAGTGCAAATACAGATCCGGCGACGACGAAGACGACAAAGACGAAGATGGTTGCCACGGCCGTGCGTGGTGGTTTTCGGTTGGATCGGAGGTTATGGGAGGGGAGTGGTGGTTTGGGGAAGGGTTTGTGTGGAAGAAGAGGGAGGAGATGGCGACGCCGAGGAGGAGGAAGAGGAGGCGCTGCTGGCGGAAGAGGTAGCGGAGGGGGCTGGCATGGGCGGTCCGGCGAGTGGATTCCGGCGAAGGAGAAGAGCAAGAAGACATTGCGAGGGAGAGGTGGATTTTTGGAAGTGATGGTTAGAGATTTAATTAGGTTGAATTGAAATGAATTGAACAAGTAGTGGTTTGAGGCATGAAATATCGCCGGATAATCGCTCTACAGAGCGTGGTTGCTTGCTGCTTTTGTGGTTTTATCGTTTCTCGTTAACATGCATGTGACTCACACTATAACTGTATTTTATTTTCCTTCCATTCACCTTTTTTTTTTAATATTTAAAGTCACCTTCCTATTTTTTAAGACAACAAATTATTTTAAAAAATACTCCATTTGTATCAAAATTAGTGTCCTGATTTCATTTTTTCAAAAATTAAGTATTACCAAAAAAATTAATGTGTTTCCAATATTACCTCACTTTTCTCCTTACATCCCATATGCAGTTTAGATCTGTCCATGTACAGTTCATAAGTGATAAAGGTAATCTCATTTTGGAATGGAGGAAGTAATACAAATAAATACATCAATGTTTTAAGTGGACTGATGTAACTTCATCACTGCACTTATAAAAATTACAATAGTCGAATATTGATATGAACTAACTAACTAATTCATTCAAATTTTATATGCACTTGGTATAAATTTAGAAAATAAAAATA
>JAYMTF010006608.1:0-10080 GCA_036897485.1 Pelargonium nanum
ACCTCCCACATGGAGATGTGTGTCTTGACCATTGCGCCACCCCCTAGGGGGCAGAAAGCAGATGCTTGGTTAACTAATTTCTTTGCTGTTCTTTTTTACAATCTTTCGTTTCACTTGTTAAGATGCCTCAGATAATGGGACAATATAGGTTATATTGCTAATGCATTCATGGGTAATATTGCTGCCTTGATAAAATAAGTCTATCTAACAAAAAGTACTAGTATTTATTTTTTGTTCTCTCATTTTTTTAATAGTTTGAATGCTATTTGTTAAGGTCAATTATCAGAAACGGAGGCTGTTAAGGTTGATACTGAAGTGAGCATGATCGATTCTGAAGTGAACAAGGTTGATGTAGACAGGAATGTCTCTGAGCCTGAATTATCTGTGCTGGATGAGATTTTGTCTGTTGAATCAGGAGGATCTGTTTCAAAATTAGATGGAATTAATGATGGTGGAGAACAGCAGAAAAAGGAGGTAAGTATTTGCAAAATGGAAGTTAACAGCAATTTTCACTTATAAAACACCACCTTTCTTGTATTCCTGTTCTCCAGTTCACCTGTTGCACTGCTTGATATTAATACTATCGGATAACTAGTTTGTGTATTTGGCAGGCTTGGGCTGCTAGTGGAGATAGTGAGGGGATAGCAGAACGCTTCTACGATCTTGTTCCTGATATGGCCCTTGATTTTCCTTTTGAATTGGATACTTTTCAAAAAGAGGTATTAATAAATGCAAAGTCTCTTCTACTTTCTAATTGGCAAGTATAATTATTATAATTTGAGACTTAGGTCTTAGGGTGACAAATGCTGAAGTACAAGTTTACACAACAATTTTCTGATAGAGAATGGAGTCCCATTGATTTGGCTGATGTCAGTAACTCAGAATGTCACTTTTAGAGGGAAACCTTTTTTCCTTAAGCATATTGCTCTTGCTATATTGTTGGGGGCAGCACAACTGTGCAGTATTATAATTACGGAAGGGCATTTTTGACATGTTGAGAAACTTAAGAATTATGCTGTCTTATTGTAATCTCTTTTTGTTTCTTTTTCTTCTTGGCAATCTTACATATGAAGAAAACTGTTCTTACAGGATAATACTTTTAGCTGTAAATAATTAATCACCTGTTCTTAATTTCCCTTGCTTCTTTTTATAAACTTCTTGGTGATATGCAGTTAAGAATGAGATAGTTTTCTCTATGATTGCAGGCCATCTATTACGTTGAACAAAGAGACTTCTTCATTTCCCTTGCTTCTTTTTAAGAACTTCTTGCTGATATGCAGTTAAGAATGAGATAGTTTTCTCTATGATTGCAGGCCATCTATTACGTTGAAAAAGGAGACTCTGTCTTTGTTGCTGCTCATACATCTGCTGGAAAGACTGTTGTTGCAGAATACGCATTTGCTTTAGCATCAAAAGTATGTCCTATTGACACTTTAAGTGGTTGGGTTATTTTATCTATTGAATAAAATGTTTAAATATTGCTCATTGATGAAGACCATAAGAGCATTTTCTTTTCTGATATCAGAACTTTCCATACTCTCCTAATAAGCTTTTTCGTACTTGTCATTTGTTATGCACATTTTCTGTCAAGTTTAATTTAGATTCTTATTTCACGCAGCATTGCACTAGAGCTGTGTATACTGCTCCCATCAAAACCATCAGCAATCAGAAATATAGGGACTTTTGTGGCAAATTTGATGTTGGCCTTCTCACAGGTGATGTCAGCTTGAGGCCAGAGGCTTCTTGTCTCATAATGACCACTGAAATATTAAGGTCTATGCTTTACCGGGGTGCTGATATTATTCGTGATATTGAATGGGTAAATGGCTCAGTTCTTACTAATTACTTTAAATTAAGTTCTTACTTTGATTTTACAACCTTTTCACTGCTTATTATAATTACTGACAAGAATTGTTTTTTGGTATTTGGATATATGGGGAGATAGGTTATTTTTGATGAAGTGCACTATGTAAATGATGTTGAAAGAGGTGTTGTATGGGAAGAAGTTATCATTATGCTTCCAAGACATATCAATATTGTTCTCCTTTCAGCAACGGTACTTATTTCTTTCATCCATGTCTAAACATTACTAATGTAGATACTGTGTCAATAAACATGTACCTTGTATTCTATTCATTTGGACAGTTTTTGCTAGCTTAAGGTGCTGTTATGGTGGATGGTCATATTTCTGCTACTGGTTTGACTGGTTGCCAATTTCTGAAAGGCATTGTATTGGTAGATTCCAGTACTTGGATGTTTCAGTCGATTGTGAGTGGAACTTAAAGGTGAAGATGGAAGCACCACCTGTTCTTACTCTGCAAATTAAATGGACTAGTAATGGAGTATCCCCCAAATCAATATATTCTTGCTACTTGAGTTTCTTCTTTGGTTATTGATCTCATGTGCCATTTGTAGCCCTGTGAGTTCTTTTAATAGAAAACATGCATCATATAGTCAGACAGGAAGTTATAAGTATCAGATGCCACTGCCCTTAAAACATCAGGACAGAAGTCAGGGAACATTCCCTCTAAGACAGTTGTTAGCAGTCCATTTTCTTAAATAAATGGCTGATGCATTTCTTAAAGTGTCAATATCATTTTGCAGGTACCAAACACCATTGAATTTGCTGATTGGATTGGTCGAACTAAACAAAAGAAAATTCGTGTTACTGGGTAGGTATATTATGTCTCAGTAGCTGGAACAAAAACATTTTCCTACAAGTATCTTTGTTGTCCTCAACAGTAAGCATGAAGTAGTGTGCTGTTTCGTACTTACGAGTGTTTTCTTGTTGTTTTTTTTTCTTGTTGCCAGGACTACACAGAGACCAGTGCCATTGGAGCATTGCTTATTTTACTCTGGAGAATTTTACAAAATATGTGAAAATGAATCTATTATTCCTCAGGGATTGAAAGCTGCAAAAGATGTTTATAAGAAAAAGAATTCAAGTGCGGTTAGTGGTGGCACCAGATCATATGCTGGGTCTTCAGCTGCTCCTGAAGGGGCACGAGCTCAGAAACGTGAAATTCCTAATAGAGCCAAACAGAATAAGCATTCGGGTCCCCAGAATTTAGGGAACTTCTCTGGGACTGGTGCAGGTAACCAAAACAACGGTGGGAGCCAGAATAGTTGGGGGTCAAAGAGATCAGAAGCATCTGTGTGGCTTACGCTCATAAACAAACTCTCAAAGAAGTCACTTTTACCTGTATAGTATACTATCTTGAACTATATTTTGTTTCGCAAGCCTAATTTTATCATCTGTTCTTAAACAATAGAACATGCAAAACAACCTTTTGAAGACTCCAAGAGTATTGCTTCTAAACAAATTTTGAAAACAAGATTTTGAACATTTTCTCCTTGACTTTCATGTTTAGGTTATTATATTTTGTTTCTCAAAGAATCGCTGTGATAAATCAGCTGATAATTTGTATGGGACCGACCTTACCAGTAGTTCTGAGAAAAGTGAGATTCGTGTTTTCTGCGACAAAGCATTTTCCAGATTGAAGGGATCTGACCGGAATTTACCTCAGGTATTTTAGCTTATAGGTTATTTTCTCAAAGAATATTGCTTATTTTTGGGTCCCATACATCTTAAATTTTTGTGATGGCAGATTGTCAGAGTCCAACATCTGCTTCACAGAGGGATTGGTGTGCATCATGCAGGCCTGCTTCCTATTGTCAAAGAAGTGGTCGAAATGCTTTTTTGCCTTGGTGTGATCAAGGTAAAGTTGTCTGACCACAGAATTGCTTCCATGCTGTGCTTCATGTATATTTGGTTTCCGAATGCTGCAGTTACTGGTAACACATTAAGAAATTAATTTTATGGCAGTTGAGGCTTATTTAAAGCAATTCTGGCCTTTTATTGTATTGTTTCGCTCCTCTCGAGAGCTTTCATTGTTTGATGTCAATTCTATTCATGTTGCAGGTTTTGTTTTCAACTGAGACATTTGCAATGGGGGTTAATGCCCCAGCCAGAACGGTGAGCCTTGTTTGGGATTTTTCATACAGGAAATACATTTACAGAGATAGTATCAAAATTTATTTTTTGTTTCTAATTTTACTGTAGATCTTACATACTTTCACCCACATCCTTCACACACTTTTGCTTTTTAACTTAATTTTTTACTCTATTTTAGGAGAAGTTTCCTCTTGCAGCACAATTGACTGCCATTTTTATCATCTGAACAGTTAACATTTTTATGCTTGATCATAGTATAATCCTTTTGCTGGCTTGCCAAAATTAGCATAAACGAATACATAGAGCATGACCCGTTTTTGATCATGTAGGACTGTTTAATTTATTTTTGTTGTGAATCACGATAATTGCCACTATTAAGTTACAGGTGACACAATTAGTCAGTTGGTTTATGTTACATGTGACACAAATTTAATCAGTTACGAGTGAGAAGATTGTATTTACTACACACCTTAGGTTGGTTGTACCTTTTCAGCGCACTGACCATGAGAGAGAACGCCGTATGGAAATCTACTTATTTTGTGATTTGTCATGAAGCCCATTTTATATCATGTTCTAAATCCGAAAGAGGTTGTATATATGCATAGTTTAGTGTCAGACTAATAATCAACAGAATGTAGCTTTTGTGCTGCAGGTATGTTGTATCAATGGAATTATGTCATATTAGTGACAAGTTATTCCTTATAGAAAAGCTGATAAAATATATTCTTTATATGAAATTTGAACGGTTTGCGGATTTGTTTTAGGTTGTTTTTGATACATTAAGGAAGTTTGATGGCAAGGAGTTCAGACAGTTACTTCCTGGAGAATACACTCAAATGGCAGGTCGGGCTGGCCGAAGAGGACTAGATAAAATTGGTACAGTTGTTGTACTGTGCCGTGATGAAATCCCAGAAGAGAGGGATTTGAAGCACGTCATAGTTGGAAGTGCAACTAGGCTTGAGTCACAATTTCGACTTACCTATATTATGATCCTGCATCTTCTTCGTGTCGAAGAATTAAAGGTAGGTCAATATTCAGAGATTTGATTTGGAGCTGGACATGTGATTGCCTAGCTCTATTGACAATGTGTAATATCTATCAACTTTAGAGCTTGTAGCATTGATCATCATTTTTGGTAGTCACTTCCAAAGCATTTAGCATGATATTTGAATGTCAAATCTTCACCAGGCAGGTTAAGATTGTTTCAAATTTCTAATACAGCAAGATGGAGACACAAATTTATTAACTTCTTCTTTAGAAGGGATCATTTAAAACCTTTTTTTCATAAACTGAATACCTTCCCATTTTGTACAAGTTTCTTATAATAAAGTAAGTTTTATAGGACGAAGTTTAGGGTATCCTGAGTGATTATTTTCATGATGTGTTTGTTGCATTCAAAGGGTTTCTCTCCGCTATTAAGTAAAAATGTTGCTAAACCCCACAAACCAGCCACTTTTTGCAAGATCCTCTTGCGTAAAATGCAATTCTAGTTTTATACGGAAAGTTTGATGTTACAGACTTACAGTACGTTTTTCACTTGTCAAGAGTTCTTTTTCTCAATGTTGTTGGGGACAACAATTGCAGGTAGAGGATATGTTGAAAAGAAGTTTTGCTGAATTTCATGCTCAAAAGAAACTTCCAGAACAACAGCAACTTCTAATGCGGAAGCTTGCTCAGCCTACTAAGTCTATCGAGTAAGTTGGAAAGAATCTTGATTGTTAACTTCCATTGTAGCTGTCATTTCAATGGGATTTCTATTAACTTTTTAACAGCGGGGAATTTGCTGCTTTTTGGAAGTGATCAAGAAAAGCTTATTTTGGCAATTTGTTTATGTTCTTGAAGGCATTTTCTTTTACTCATTCAAGATGCATTGCATTTTATTCCATCGATTGCCTTTTGAACTTTTCCAAATGCTGAAGAATATAGGAGTAAAAGTGTAAAACCAAATAAAAGAAGAGATGTGTGTTAAAGGATAATATGTTTTGACACAAGAAATAATAAATAAACAAATAAATAAATTCACCATTGTAGCACGTTGATCTGACAATACTAGTTTCGGTTGGCACTTGTGGCTGTACTCTGGCATCTCGCTATGCTCTTTACTTTTTATGAATGATAAGGGAAGTTGTCATGCGTAAGCTCTATTATGATAAATACTGTGAACTTTAATGTAGCCTGCTGAGTGTATTCAAGAGTTAGGATATGATTATAGCCATGGCCTCAAAGTGTTTGTTGCTATCTATCCTTTCAAATGACTTTTAATGTGGATCATAACAATGTTTTAACTTTATATATCAACCATGTAAACAATATCAGTTTTTTGTCTGTTTGGTGCTGCTTTGCTATCCCTAGTCATATCTGTATGATTTATTGAATATGTATGTTTGTGTGCAGATGCATAAAAGGTGAACCAGCAATTGAGGATTATTATGAGATGTACTCTGAAGCTGAGAAACTTAGCGACCAGATGTATGAGGCTGTTTTTCAGTCTCCTATTGCCCAGCAATTTCTGACACCTGGAAGAGTGGTGGTTCTGAAATCAGAATCAGTAAGTTCTTATTCAAAATTTACAGGCATTTTATCATTCTATGCCTGTTGGGAGCTTCGTCTACTTATATATATATACATTTTGAAAGTTACTTATATTTCTTTATTTGGGAGAGAATCTTGATTCTTGTTGTCTGAGCTGTTAACAAAAAAAATTGGTGCTGGCTTCCAGACTGTAAATTAAATTGTAATTGCTGATAGTTCCAATGGGTTGTGTATCTACTTGAGGGTTATTTTCAGCTTACAACTCTGATAAAATTTTAAAAGTTTTTAATTCTATATCATTAAATATGACAGGCACAGGACCACTTACTAGGAGTTGTTGTGAAATCACCTTCTGCTAGTAACAAACAGTATATTGTTTTAGTGCTCAAACCTGAGTTACAATCAATATTGCAAACTTCCTTGGCCAGTGGTAATTTACAAGATAAAAAAAGTTCTGAGTTCCCACAAGGTTATTTTATTGCACCAAAATCCAAGCGCAGTATTGAAGATGAGTATTGCTCTTCTTTAACTACACGTAAAGGATCGGGTGTCATCAACATTAAATTACCACACCAAGGTGCCGCTGCTGGAGTGAGTTATGAGGTTCGAGGAGTTGATAATAAAGGGTTTCTCTGTATATGTAATTGCAAAATAAAGATAGACCAAGGTCGACTTCTGGAAGATGGTAGCAGTGTTGCTTACTCTCAGACTGTTCAAAAACTGCAGAAGTTGAAAACTGATGGAAGTAAATACCCTCCAGCACTAGATCCGTGGAAAGGTACACTCATTTCTTGATGAATAAATAATATATGGGGAAAGTGGAGCTGCATGAATTGAATAGTTACATATGCTATAGATGAATATAAGGTGAATTGCTAGTAGTATCCGATATACCTGGATTTTGGGGTTTCCTTTAAAACACATGCTCTATATTCCTCTAAGCCTCCAACTGATCTTCATTATGGCTTATGGTTTACTAAAGTCGAAAAAATTGATTTTAATTTAGTGTTCACTTATCCTTCAAAAAAAAAAATAAATAAATAAAATTTAGTGTTCACTTACCTTTTAGTGGTTATACATTTCAGATCTAAAGTTGAATGACATAAATCTTGTGGAAGCATACTACAAATGGAATAGGTTACTTCAGAAGATGGCAGAGAATAAGTGCCATGGGTGTATTAGATTGGAGGAACATATCAAGTTGGCAAAAGAGATAAATAGACACAAAGAGGAAGTTAATGCTCTTAAATTTCAGATGTCAGATGAAGCGCTCCAACAGATGCCGGATTTTCAGGGCCGGGTACGTGCTTCTATCTTTTTCCTTAATTGTTCTGGTTTCTGGCTTTAGATTTGTTGTTTAAACTATTTCAACACTTTGCTTGCACTAGTACTTTCTGAATATTCTGAAGCTGTATACTTGCACAGATTGATGTTCTCAAGGAAATTGGCTGTATAGATTCTGACCTTGTAGTTCAAATAAAAGGCCGCGTTGCTTGTGAGATGAATTCAGGAGAAGAATTGATATGCACAGAGTGTCTGTTTGATAATCAACTGGATGGATTGGAACCAGAAGAAGCTGTAGCAATAATGTCCGCTTTTGTCTTTCAGCAGAGGAATACTTCTGAACCTTGTCTTACTCCCAAGCTGTCGCAGGCCAAAAAGAGGTTATTATTATTATTATTTTTGTATATATTAGTAGATTCAAACCAAGGATTATTGATCTCTCATGTATGAGCTAAAAATTTGAATCATGGCTGTTACTAACCAATGTAGGATGCTGTGTATGAGAGCATTCATGATGCACCACGGGCCTTCATTAGGAAGTCATTATAATATTAGTAGATTTGCACCAAGGATTAATGCCCTCTCTCGTGTATGAGCTTCAAACTTGAATGAGTGAATCATGGTTGTTACTCGCCTGTGTGTAGGATCTTGGTATGAGAACATTAAGGATTGCACCACTTGTTGAGCCTTCATTAGGAAGCCATCCTAATATTTTAGGATTCATTATATTTTAACTTCTCCTTGGAAGTAATGTAGATGAAAAGGAAGGTGCTTATGAAGCTCAATCTTGAATCCTATGAAAAATGTTCGACCACAGAAGAAGAATGTTATATGAGTATTATGTTTTTCGGCAGGTCTATTCATGAAAATTGGTTTATCTTCCTAATAACATCGGCTCGTTTTAATGCAAATTATACTGTAGACAGTGCACTAATTTTTCCACTTCTGCTACGTCACTAACTATTCGCATTTGGTCCAGATTATATGATACAGCAATGAGACTAGGGGAGCTTCAAGCTCAGTTCAAATTACAGATAAGCCCCGAGGAGTACGCCAGAGACAATCTCAAGTTTGGCCTTGTCGAAGTGGTTTACGAATGGGCAAAGGTCCTATCCGCCAGAACTCTTAATCAGACCTGTAGCTAGTCTTTGTTTTTAGAACAACTTCTGATATAAATGTGTTGATTTTGGCAGGGCACTCCATTTGCCGATATATGTGAACTCACAGATGTTCCTGAAGGCCTAATAGTGCGAACAATTGTCAGACTTGACGAAACCTGTCGTGAATTCAGAAGCGCTGCAGCTATCATGGGTAATTCTGCACTTTACAAGAAAATGGAAGCTGCTTCAAATGCGATAAAGCGAGACATTGTTTTCGCGGCCAGCTTGTACATTACTGGAGTTTAATCATGTCGTGGCGTGCTATGATGCCATGTCCTGCTAAACCTTGGAAGCATGGAAGATGCTGTTTATGATGCTGAAGTGATACAATTTGTATATTAATTCCCAACTGATCTTTCCCCGTAAACAGTGATGAAAATGTAAAATCATGCCAAAGGCCAGTGTGCCGTTTTACAGTTTTAGTTCAACCAATGTATTTATAGATAAATTTTTTTGTAGAAACCTGAAAATTTCCAAATCTTCTGGTTTGAAAATGAAACTTGTTTCATTAGAATTCTAATAACACCTAAAGTTGACATTTCGGGTCTCATCTTGTGACATGTCACAAAAGAATTGCGTTGGAACTCGTGAACCCAAAATATGGATGCACGATTAATTGATCAAAACCTCTCGCTAGTTTTGCTAGCTCAAATAAATTGGTGTGAAGTCCAGTCATACCACATCAATTTGATTCAATTAAATTTGTCTTGTTAACTCATCATCCGATAGACTTTAAACGCAAACACGTCATGCATGCACAAACTGTTTGTTTTGTCAACAACATTGAAATTCTAAAAGCTTCACAGTGAATACAACTTGACCTTCAACAAACACGTCATGCATGTACAAACTGTTTGTTTTGTCAACAACATTGAAATTTCAAAAGTTTCACAATGAATACAGCCACACCTTTAAATCCTTAGACTCTGCCAGTACCAACTCTGTCAATTTGCTTCCATATGTAAACTAGTTTCTGCGTCATTCCAAACAAATGAGAGACAGAAAGCAAGAGTGCATGAATGCCCGATCTCTCAAAAATAGATTTTGTAGTTAAAATTTCAAAGAACTAATAAATATCAAGATGCGTTTGTAGTCCAACGGTTAGGATAATTGCCTTCCAAGCAATAGACCCGGGTTCGACTCCCGGCA
>JAYMTF010006609.1:0-10080 GCA_036897485.1 Pelargonium nanum
AAAGTTCAGGGACCAAATTGGGTCAAAATACCAAAGTTTAAGGACTATTTTTGGTTAAAAAAAATTTAGGGACCAAATTGAGTCAAAACACCAAAGTTCGGGGACTAAATTGGGTCTTTTACCTAATTAATATGAGAGGAGTTTATACCAAAAAACTCAATGCTTTGGCTTAGCTTAAGATAAAAAATATTTGACAAGAGATTTAATAATTAATATTTTCCAGCACAATAAATACCCTTTAAATGGGCTTCTGATAATACAACAATATAACTTCACTACAAGAATACATCATTTGAAAGGAAAAAAAAAAAAAAGATAATAAGAGAGGAACTCACATGATGCCCCAATTGTGTAGCTGGTGACATCACCATGTTCTTTTCACTTCAACTCACAAATGTAATCAGATTTTAAATCTGGCAAACAGTTTAAGAACTGACAAATTCCTCTTTCATATTTGCTTCTGTGCTGATGCTGCTGCCAAAAGATAGACATTCACTGGAGTTTGGTAGACTGTTTGAAGAAGAATAACCATTCTCTATATCCATTGTCTCACAGGACGACTTGGGAGGATTTTGTGAACTTTTAAATTTGGAAAATAGGTAAAGAACTGACACATTCCGCTTCTTTTCCTGTTGAGAGTTGTCAATAGATTGACAGCTAGAACTTGGCGAAAAACAAGCTGAAGAACAATCTGTATCAATTGCCATTGCCTCCTCATGAGGTGAGACTATGATATGAGAAGAACTGATTGAATTATTTACAGAATCATACTTGGCCTCTATCTTTGCAGCCCCCACAAGATGTGAGCTTGAATCAAATCTTGAATCTTCTGAAACACTTGTGGAATCAGAATTTGCTTCTTTCTCCATTGCCTCGTCAGAGTGTGAACTTATATCAAGTCTAGATCCAAGTTTAAGCTTCACAAGTGTCGCCTCTGTATCAAAAGATAGTTTAATAACTTAGGCAATGATTGAGAATCCGCTACACCATAAATTAGAAAAGCTGTTTAAGAACAAATGACATATCACAAAATTGATTCTAGTAATGACATCCTCTATATTTTAGTCATTGGATTCATTCAAAATGGTAATTATCATGACAGATGATTTGTAAGTTACCGCCTTCAATGTGGCAACATGGGCAATGTCTCTAATAGTAAAATTGTTTTATGTAGCTGCTCTGTTGACTCGGGTAAACATTTTAGCTAAACATTGAAATATGTTTTTGTTGTCTATGTGTGTTTTAATATAAACAGAAACTGAACTGTCCTTGAGTATCCAAGACATTAATTCAAGTTTTTCAGGTCACATAAGTAACCAAATGATAGGTAATGTCTCTCAAAAACAAAATGAGGTTGACACCAGAGCGATTGAAGATATTCAAATTATGGTTTACATGTCTAAAAATACATTATTTGAATTTATCCAAAGAAAGACTTTGATGACCCAAACATGATTTTATAGAGGAAACTCCAAAATGTCTGCATTAAATTGTCTGTACAAAAAATGTAAGAATTAGTCATCCCACAATATTACTAGTAAATAGTTAATTTCAGATTAACATCTTCAAATTAACAGCAATTAAACCATTCCCATAATATCTAATGCCCTAACAAATCCATTCAAATTTAGGATGTTCTCAAAGATGGGGAAAAAAAAGATTCAGTGTTTACAAAATGTAATTGAAACCCTAAAATTAGTAAAAATCAGGAACCAACTTTTGATACCATCTCTAATGCAAACAATCATTTCCGAAATTTAAGTGCTACCGCAAGGTCAAAACTTTCAAGTTTGCAGTTTGCACCCATCATTCCCTTCCCAAAAAATCAAATTTGTGACCTAATCGGAACATCTCTGCCCCATTATCTCTACTCTACACCTAATTCAACACCTACCGAGCTGTAAATCCAGAAGCTGAGATTGATAATAAACTTAAAATCAAATCAAACTTCACAAAGCTCTCAATGCAATCGAACTTGTATATGAACATAGAGAGAGAGAGAGATGGTAGCGTACCGTAAATAGAGAGAGGATCGTGTTTGAGCAACTTGGGAGGAGGTCTCTCCAAGCAATCGGGTGACGTAGATGCGGTTCTCACCCGACCGAACATCGTCGTCCACTGATGATACTCTCTACTCTACACACACACAGTGACGAGGAATGGATCTGATTTTAAGGATTTACAGGAAATGTTAGAGAGAGAGAGAGAGAGAGAGAGTCGCGCGGCAACAAAATTGAAGAGCGGGAAATGAAGGGAACAGAGCACCTGAAAGCGTTCTCTATACACTTTCTGCTGTTGGGCCTATCAAAAAGGCCCATCAAACTCCATATGGGCTGGTTTTGGATGGCCCAAACTTGCATGGTCCGATGTACACGTGAAAGATACGGGTATGGGCTGATTCATGATGGCCCATTATATACATTACGCCCAAAAATGCAGTAAAAAAGCGTTCGAAAAAAAAGACGCCGTTGCCGGGGATCGAACCCGGGTCACCCGCGTGACAGGCGGGAATACTTACCACTATACTACAACGACCTTATTGTTAACGTTCAATTTTGTTGTGTATCGAATTATTATAAAGTTACAGAAAAAGGAGGCTTCTTGTTAATAAAGTACCCACCTTGCACACCAAGTGTTTGTAGTAAAGCCCAAGTGAGATTTGATTATGAGTATAGGATTCTAAACCATAAATTGTTTGAATATGAATAATAATGAATGTGAAATGTCATCTTCTCATTTGTTAGGTTCACTTTGAGCCTATAAAAGTTTGTTTCATATACATTTCTTTCTTATTTTTTTCTGCAAGAAATATAAATGCATTACTATGAGACAATATGTAAACTTAACAAACTGTAATTTGATCAAATCATTGTTAAGATAATTGATATGTTATATACCATTGGTTGATACATCATTTAAGATATAAAAAAAAAAAACACATGAAGTAAAGAGGAAGAAGAAAGGAAAGGTAGAATCTGTTCCATGAAGGCGTGATTTGATTTACTAAAAGAAAGAAATACAATATAACTAGAGACAGACAGAGGAGACAACCAAAAATTGAAGGCATGAATCATTGTTTGATGCTCTCTATGGATTTGTTATGACTAATTAGCAACCATATCAGTAGTCTCTACAAGAGTCACAAATAATCACTTCCAAAGTAACCTACTGAAAATATTGCGTCTCCGGGTCTTGAGTTCTGAATCTGGAATAGTACAAAACCAAAACATCAACATATATTAGAACCAGTAATGAATGATTTTCAGCAGTGAAATGTAATGCAAGTATCGTTGTCCCACTGAAATTGGAGTTCGAAAGGGTCACCTTTCAATCTGCCAGCACGATACAGAGCTTCTTCTGCAATAGGTCGCCATTGTTCTGCACACGAATAGTTTATCCCAAGGCCTACACTAAGTCCTCTCAACAGA
Organism: Pelargonium nanum; assembly: GCA_036897485.1. Taxonomy (NCBI): domain Eukaryota; kingdom Viridiplantae; phylum Streptophyta; class Magnoliopsida; order Geraniales; family Geraniaceae; genus Pelargonium; species Pelargonium nanum. The sequence continues at coordinate 3,429 of JAYMTF010006609.1, forward strand.
TGCACTGTACGTAGAACCGAAAACAGTTCCTCTGGAAAAGCCTAATTACCACACAAAACAACAAATGCCACTAAAATGTAAAAACGATTATATAAAGTACAAGGAAATGCAACATAATCTCTATTTTCTTCTTCCCTCGGGATTTACATTCCTTTTTCTTCTTCTTGTCTTTCATCTTTCCCAGAATAACAATTGGACACATTCTTTGATGTTAGGAACTAGGCGAATATCGAGTCCAAGGTGTCCTCCAGAAAACTTTTGTTTAAGAAAGAGAAAAGAAAGACTAGACAGCTATGGTTGCTACTAGTTTGTAGTTGTGCTAAATACAAAGCATGAGCGCTTCTGGATGTACTACATAACCACAAGGATTGGCACGAAAAATTTAACAGCCTTGGCAAATAACTATATACCTGAACAGCAATTTTTTTAATTGAAGACTCCTCTGAGAAAGGTTGCAGCATTGCTACTCCCGGGGGAAGTTTGGTATCAAACATTGTCTGTGCCAACTTAAGCATTTCCTTCTGCTCATTCTCGCACTTGCTTAAGGTTTCTATACCAAGCTCCCTGAAAAGAGGATACAACAATTGGATGTAAATCATGTAACCGACAAACTAGAGGAACTAAAAATAATAAACATTCTTCTCAGCATGTTTATATCGAGGAAGTACACCATTGCATGGAATGTGATAGTTCAACATTCACGTAACCAGATCTGTTTCCAATTTACTCATGTACCCCATCCTTGTCGGGTTCAGGTGTAATTTCCATCCCTCCAATCTCGATTTTTCTTCATACCACAACTGTGCATTTATTTAGCATAGAAGAGCAACTACTTAATTTGCGGGCAAATATTATACCTGTAGCTCTCTGATGCTCTTATAGGATCACAATCTGCAATGGCAAGAACCAGACTAGCATAGCCAAGCCTTAAGTTCTCTGGGAGATCCTTCACTTGCCCATAGTCTAGCAAGGCAACCTGTACTGGGAGATAGAAGTAACATTAAGTTTATGTTTTGCATTTTGACGTATATTTGCAACATTGCAAATTCAGAAATCATATTTTATCCACCAATGAGCATTTGTCTCAGCGTTATCACTCTTTACAAAAAATGCAGAGAGGTCTAAAAGTTCAAACCCTCTTTCTTTGTTCAATAATTTCCATAAATAAATAATTTTATAAACTGCAACATGTGTTTGATACTTTGATTCATGAGTTATAATTTGAAACCAAAATTAAATACGCATGTACATGCAGATGTTTTTGCATGCATGTAACAGAAAGGTTTTGATGTAATAATGGTTGATCTCCTACTTGCCTCTGAACCTTTGCAGATCAAGATATTTCCTGGATGAGGATCTGCATGGAAGAAACCACTCTTCAGTATCATTTGTCCATATGCTAGTGTCAGACTTTTAAGAATGTTCCTGAATTGACAGAAATTCAGAGTGTGATTTTCTTTACATATTTACTATTTACTACTTCACTACATGCTTTGTCAGAAGGCACGAAAGAGAGGCAATGATTGTCAACTCCTCCACAAAAGCAAATACCGAAGAACAAAGCAAGTAAAATCTCGCAAGGGAATAACATTACAATAAGCCGTAAGTCATATGTTGAAACACAGACCCTTGGTAAATCTATTTAGAAGAGAGTCAACATGGCAAGCACTGAGGAGTTAAGGTACAAGTTAACAAGCAACAGAACCAAGAAGTACAGAATGACTTTACCAAAATAACAGCAGTGAATGAAGGGCTAAAATGAAGAGAAAAAAATAAGAGTTGGGAAGGAGCACTGGCAGAGGGACTTCATAGTTCATACTCTCTAGAATGATTCAGGGACTTACTGCTTCGCTGCTGCTGCAACCTTACCATCTGGATTTATGCCTCTCTTTGCTATTTCATCACCAAGGTTCAGGATAGGGATTCCATCAATGTATTCCATCACTAAAACCCTCCTGGAAAGAGAGGAACATTTTATTACTGAAAGGTTGTACTAAATGAAGTTATAGTTAAGGACTACTAGTACAAGGCAAAACACAGATTGTTGTTCAATGCATAAAGTTTACGGGTAAAAATTGCTCAAAGCGCAACATAAGGCAGTAGATACATTCGAATGAACTGGGGACTAATTGTTCAATGCCTCTACATAAGCTCTACTATTCTTGTATGAGGTATCCAGTTAAACCTGGGCTAACACTTACTATTATTACGCTCTTCAATTACTTCTGGAATTAGTATTTCAGGAAGCACAGTGCACACCTTTGAATTGAACAGTCTTCTCATGCCCATCATGCATACTAATTGCCACGTAACAAATCAAAATCTACAGCTGTTGGATACAAAATGCCTAATAGCTTGAACTAAGGGCACTACATGGATCAAGTAGTTCCTAATATCCAATTAGAATGAACTTTTGCAAGAATAATAGGTATATATAGAATATAGAAAGTTCAATCGCTAAATTTTGAAGAGAAAAAAAATGTCAACCACCAAAATGTTACTTTGTGATTAATATTAGCTAGTTTTACTGCAGGTGTGATGTAATCCAGCCTCTGTTGCTAGTTTCAAGAAGTCTCAAGTTATCAAGATCACATTTAGATTATTACTCCAGTTCATGCTTGGTAAGTGTGTGTAAATAAAGAAATCGTGCAGCATAGCTACCTAGTAACAATATCCTGTATCACTCTTGGCACTGTAACAGGAGGCTTTTTGTTATTTTGATACAGAAATTGACGTATTCTTTCCATAGCACCAGCCTCCCTCTTAAAGTCAAATTCATATCCAATCTTCAGTACCACAAAGGAAAGAAAAATTAAATTAGTGTTCACAAAATTGTCTAACTACTCTAAACAACAGGAAATAGAAAAAGACACTTACAGTCTAGAAAAAATACCAGCAGAAAATATTCACCTGTTTCTCCATTTCCTTAGTAATAGAATACAGATCAAACTTGATATCAGTCTTTTGCATGTATAAAGCAAAAGCTTGCAAGTTACGGATATCTGTCATCATCAAATCTTGAACTCCAGGATGTTGCACCTATGCACACTCAAAGGTTAGAACTGTGCAGACTATGTGAGGCAGAAAACTTCACTGCCAAGCTTCCTAACCTTAACAACCACATCGCTCTTATCACCTCTCAATCTTGCTCGATGAACCTAAATTAAGCAAAAGATGTCAGGCACAAAGAAAAAACTCTTCATAAGCATGACAATATCATTCCCATTATGATACCCACCACCAATGAGGAAGCATAATGGATTTCTACACTGAAATATTCTCTTCAAGTCATGTTCACAATTATTTTAAATCAATTTCATTTTCAAGGGTCATTTAATTCAAAATGATATCCAAGCAATTGTTGGAATCTAGAACTAATTCAGAATGGCAAATAAACATTTCTGAAAGGCAAAAACTAAAGAATCACATTGAGCCAACATAGTCCAAATAACACAAGGAAATTAGGTGCTTGGTATCAGGTTTAATATGAGAGATACAATAGTGGAGTTTATTTAGCACTTGATTGGCTGGCTCATTAAAAGACAAGATCGCCCTTAAGGAACAAATCATATTAGGCTTTTCCTATACCAACTTACTACTGAAAAGAAAAGTTATTTTAACTAACTGAGCCAGGTTCATAGCTTACCCTTCCAACCTGTTTAACAAACAGGTCAGTTCACATAAACACGTAACGCCACCCACCCCCACCCAGGACCAGGCCCTTCATGTTTATGCTAAAACCCAGGAATTCCGGTGGATGTTTATAAAACTCTAAGGGAGTTAAAATCACAATACTCTAGGGGAATAAAGTTTAGATCTGCCTTCAAGGTCACACCTTCACTTGCATTGAAAGAGTTTTGGGTTCCTATATCCAGCAACAACACCACTACCATGTTACAAAAATTTACAATTCTCTTTAGCAGTAAATGTTTTGGGCCAGGAAGACATTTTCACGAATGAAAGGTACCTGTGCAATTGAAGCAGAACCAATAGGATTTGTATCAAATCGTTCAAACAGATCTTCAACATTCTGACCCAACTCATTCTGCAGCACATGTTGAACGGCTTCAAAAGGGGTTGCGGGAGCTCGATCACACAGTGTAACAAGCCTCTTCACCCATGCAGCAGGAGCCAAGTCCGGTTTCCCAATAATTTGAGCAACCTGATTCAAACCCCATAATATAACAAGAATCCATCAACAAATTGTAATTTTACCTTAAAGCCCCAACTTCAAAACAATTCACCAACAATATATCAACAATAAAAGCAAAATTTGAAGGAAAACAAGCCCATTCCAATTAAACCATCACAGAATTCACTCTTGAAAACACCCAAAAAAAAAAAAACTCCCAAGCTAAGAATTTCAATGCCGAATTCAGAAAAATAATGCAAAATTAAAGAAAACCCCATTTCAATTAAATCCCACAATTCCATTCCAGTAGCATTAGCTCTAAGAACAAAACAGTACCTTGAGGAAGAACCCGCCAAGATCATAGCACATAGCGTATATCTTATCAGCAGCAAGCTCGTGTTGCCTCTCCCACATTTGCTCCTGCAACTGCCTATCCTTGACGAAACTCACTCGAACCTGAAACACCTGTTACAAAATCCCAAAAAATCCATTAAAATTCTTAAAATGTAAACCACAGAGAGGGAGGAGAAGAGGTCGCTAAAACGAACCTTATAGCCAGTGTAGATGTTGGCGGCTCGAACCCAGAAATGAAATGAGCGTTCCCAAGGTCGCAACTGGACGGAGAGCTTTTCCTGAATGTCCTTGAAATCGAGAGGAGGAGGAGGGAACATGGCTGGAGCAGAGGGAGATAGTTGGTGGAGAATCTAAGGTTTGTGATCAATTTAGTATATAATAAGCAAAAGCTATGGAGATTAGATGGAGAAATGGAGGTCATGCAGGTCTCGGGGTGTGGATTTCATGGCTGTGTGAAGTGTGGCTGAGAAACCGTAGAAAAGAGAGTCAGTGTGTGATTTTATAGGGTGGGAGTGTGGGGTCTTCGTCTGGGAGTGAAAAGTGGACGTTGTGATGATTGCTTGGCTTCGAAGGGATCGAACGCATGTATTGGATTAGGGAATAAAGCAAAGTGGCACTCGTCTCTCTCTCTCTCTCTCTAATCTCTTGTTTGGGAAGTGCTTGCAATTTGGACTCGAACCTTTGAGCACCCGACTCCGACCCGAACTTAAACCGACCAAGTTTTAGGTCGGGTCGAGTTTATCTCGTAAATTTCCCGTACATATTGGGCAAATCTGTACAACTAATGTCTAAGAACTAACAAGACTTGTTGAGCCAAATGGTTAAAACATTTTGAATTTCCTCTTAGGTCTCAAGTTTGAGCCTCCTGTCGACGGTATGGGGTGAGATTTGTGAGGTGTGGTTTAGGGTGACGCTCCCTTTTGAGAGTGAGAAACATTGTTGCTTCGAGTATGATGTCTCATTGCTGATAAAAAAAATGCCTAAGAATTGAACCTGACCCAAAATTCGATTTGCCAGCTCTAAATTTATACTTTGTAATACGGGTCGCAGACTAAAAAAAATACATGTGTTTTTGTTTGAGTAATTTTTAGTCCGTTCTTACATGTTTTGGTATTTAATAAGATATGCTATTGCCGATAAAATGTTACAATATAAACTCATAAATTGGTCTAGATGCTATGTTCATCTCTAGTTCTTCTACCTTTTTGGTATTTCAACAATCATTTTGGTTTATGAAAGGACAAATTAAATCTTGTACAGATTCTTTTTAATGATTCGATTGTGTTTGCATATATATATGTTATCAATATTTACTGAGACATTTTGAAATTCAGTTTATAATTATTGTTGGATATTTTTTGTGATGTATTCAAGTGGTTTTAATATAATTAGTGCCTCTATCTAAACCAAAAACTTAATGCCTTAATTCTTTTGTTCTCGCTGAATTTACTCAATTTAGCAAATTTAGAAGAAAAAAAATTACAGCCTCCTCTGACATCCCTCTGATTAGGTGGTAGTTGCGGTATTGGATGGGCTGCGATGGATAACAGAGGAGGCTGGATCGGAGGTGGATGCCGGCGGTGGGAAAAAGTGGAATGGAAGCCGGCGGTGATGGAAGCTCTGGCAATTCAGGAGACGTTCTATAGGATGAAGGAGTTGAGGCGGAGAAAGGTCGTAGTGGATCAAGGTCCGTGATAAATAGTGTTGATAGTTCGATTTAAAATGATTGTCGTTGTTTGAAAATGTGGCAAAGCGATCTGCGAATGTATTAGCTCAATCGATTACAGAGCCTCAAGTTCTGTGTCTGGTCGTCGGATTTAGAGTACTTCGAAATGTCCATTACTTTGCTTTAAAAAAAATAACCAATTTGGTAGTTAATCAATAAAGGAATAAAAAAATCTACTCACTACAAAAGGTCTGCTTTGGCTCTCTCTCCTTGGGCGGCGGCAGCGGCTCCTGTGGGGCGGCTAGGGCTATCGTATCAAAGTGGTCGTGTCTCTCATATGAGAGTAATACCATCAGGGTATCTAAAGGGGCGGTGATTGCTTTCGTTTGTGGCGGCTAGGGTTCAGCAAGTGGTGGTTAGGGAGGCGGCAGCGGAAGGTTTAGGGCATCTACATCATCATCGGAGTTTGTATCAATGGCAGAGTTCAGTCCGGGTTTGCA
>JAYMTF010006610.1:0-10079 GCA_036897485.1 Pelargonium nanum
TATATATATATATTTAGTAGTAGCCTCTTCTCAGTAGGGTCACGGCAATATTGGACAAATTTGTCTGGTTAGTGTATTTGCATTCTTTTCAAATAAGATTCATCTAACATACGCACCTCTTCGACGACTTCGATTGAACCTTGTTGTGCTATCCCTATGTGCCTATGTGATCTATGACGTTTAACTCATCGTTCCCAACCCATGCAGCCCTGTGAGCTATAGTAGTTGTCTCATTTGTTTGAAGTTGATACATGCCTTCATGGACAACTTATTGGCCTTCCATGGCAAAGTTAATTCATGTCTTTGTGGATATGGATATTGACCTTCCTTGGTGAAGTCGATTCATACCAATGAGAACATAAATATTGACCTTGGTGAACTCGTCCAATATCTTCGTGAACACGGCGATTGTCCTTTGGTGAAGTTGAACCATGCGTCTAGGAGCATGGCAATCGTCTTCCTTGGTGAAGTTAATTCATATCTTCAGAGACATGACTGTCGGGTCTTTCTTGGTGACGTCGATCCATACTTTTGTTGATACAGCGGTCGGGCTTTCTTGGTGAAGTCGATCAATGCCTTTACATGCTGGAATGAGAATATCATTTTCTTTTCTCTCACGTTGACATCGTTATTTACACATCTAACAATCTTTTATGGTGAAACTTACAGATGATGATTTGCTTTAAAGTTGTATTTGAAGTCCTATAGAGGTCTCCTTTTCTTGTCTGATAATTAGAAGGAAAACGCTTGAGAAGCGAGTATACACAACAATTAACATCAATCCTAGCAAAGTAACATACTAAACCACCACTAATACATATTCCTAACCAATAATGCCTCAGTCCTCACTCAGTCTTGAGTTCAGCTGGGATGGGAGTTTCAAAGCTATAATATAACAAGGACTCAATTTTAGAAACATATCAATAAGCATAGCAACATGAACTGCTTGTAGGACAATAGGCAAATTAGATCCAACAACAAAAGAGTAGTTATCATACATCTCCAACTCTTTCTACTACAGCAGAGCTGCTAGGCTCCTCCTCCTACAACCCCTATTTTTTACATTTATCTTCAACAACCAAATCAATTTGGTCGAGAGGCAGCAACCGCAACATACATATATTATTTTCTTATGACATGCATCACGATACAGTACGGCCATAACATAGGCAAGCCAGGTACAGATTCTTTGCCCATTTTTCCTGCACACACAGATCCAAAACCAAAGTCAGAACAGCCTCTAACAACTCTATTACGTGCACCAGAAAGAGCCACTTCCCACCAAAAAACAAACCTCACTCTACCAGACTAATTCATTTATCTTCTTCACTGGTCATCATACATGTATCAGCCATATCTAGAAATATATTATCTTTATTAAGTGTTTACCTTCACATGCGTGCTTGGGAACTGAGATGTACGCAGAGTTTCCTGAGTTTCATCACCAGGTTTACGCTTGGGCACACTTAATATAAGAGCGGCTTGGTCCCAAGTTGCAGCAGTTGACGTTATACGGTACCCACCATCCCACCGTCTGTGGATGCCCTCACTTGGGTATAGAAAATCAAGCTCCACAACCTATAGAAAGCCAATGGCAAATATGAGAGACATGAAAGATGCAGATAACTTTTTCCAAATAATGTGTACAATTTAGTCAACATAAACTATATTGTAAGGTATTTGAAGCCTTAGCTATAGCTGGTACTCCACTCAACAAAAAACTAGCATATATCTAAATTCTGGAGCACATGTTCAATTTAGTCAACCTATTTAAGTACACCTAATCAAGTTGGCTGGTGTAAAAAATGAACTTGATTAGAAGATTATTGTAAAACTCATTACCCCAGGATGACAAGACCTTTCCAAAGACATAGAAATTTGATCTCCGTATAACAACTTCATGTAATTGAAACATTTTAACTAGTGCATTTATAATGCCCTATCTTTCATAAAACAAAGTAATGAAACCAAGCATATAAAATTTAAGTAAACATTAGTTCGGAGATATATTTGCACACCTTAAATAGTGAAACTACCAACTAGAGTAGGATAAATACAAGATTGCAAGCAAAGTTTCTAGAAAATACAAATTTAAGATGTGCATAACTGATATTTATTATGTACGCATGGTTGCAGGGAAAGAAGAAAAACATAGCAAATGATCTTTCATCTTACAGTGGACTATTACAATTACTGCCCAGATCATTTTTGTAGGAGTAAAGAAAAAACAAATTATCGTTGATCTTACACTAGATTTTTCAACTTCTTTTATTTCTTCAACTAACAGCCTGCTTTTGGTGAGATAGAAAGTCAGTAGTATGGAAGACTAAAAGATTACATCAAACTTCTAGAAAGGAAAAAAAAAAGGTAAATGATAATCTTGCTTTTATTTTATTTTTTCATTTTTCCAGCTTCCCAAAACCTCTACCTAACAAGCATAAGAGAAATGACTTTTCAGAATTCAGAGTGAACAGAAGGAGCTGACAGTAAATAAAAGAGAGAGAGAGAGAGAGAGACAGCTCGAACCTGATCCCTAAAGCCAGCATTGCGAGACATGACAACACCCCAACGGCTTCCAGCAGTAGCCATAGAGGTCACGTGGAATCCTTCTCTCCACTTCTTGTTTATCCACTTAAAGGGGAAAGAATCACTAACTTTGTAAGACTGCTGAGTGTATTGGGTGCCTGCAACAATTAGTCATAAATTATTAATGCTCACTGAAAATGACTAGTAAAGGATAAAAAAATGCAGATATCTAATACATATCCAAATGCAACTATAGCACTAAATAATAATAATCACAGAATTAACATGCTATTTCTACATTAATCATGAGAAATGATTACTGGAAATATAATGACAAATCATAGCGGTGTGCAGATTGCTTCTACAAAGACTGACTTAATTTAAACCCCTCAACTGGACTAGTAACTTGGCATGTGAAACCCCAATAAAAAAATCGGAATAGAAATAGGACTGGGAGCTTGTGTTATTCCTAAATTGCTTATAACCATCAATGGCAGTTCATAATTCTCACCAAGAATATGAGCCAGAACTCCTGGACCATGATTACAAACAAAACCAAACTCACCTCATCAAGAGGTAACTCTTGATCACACTCTAAGCACTATGATGCCAATTAGCCAACTAAAAGACTTGACATTCTACAAAATACGAAGAAGATTAGATGAACATAGTCAACAGGTGAAGACTATGGTTATGAGTACTAAGATTCAAACAATTACATTCATCCAGTTCCACAATACTAGGGATCCAGACATCCTTGGTACAATACAATACCAGCTCTCTTCCAGGTAAAGAGATACTCCCCTGGAATCACCCTTCCCAAATGCACACACTGATAACTTTTAGTTTCTGATCTATCTTTGAATTCTACATTCAAGACTGTCAGTCTTTTAAATCACCTAATAAAGCACAAACAATTTCAAAGCAAATAATATACACATCCAGACGAAAGACACTCCTTCAAGTCTGTTCACCTTCATATGCATATTTTTTTATATACTAGCAAATTTAACCACATGTTCACATTACTATCAAAAGTAATAAGAAATAAGCAAACCAACCTTTGGACATCACCACAAGGGAGCTTCCATTATTAGCACCAGCAATTGAACTGATGTAAAAGTTTTTCTCCCATTGTTCCATGATCCATTCCTGCTCATTTTAAACAGACAAATATAGTTATCATGCTTGTATGATTTATGGTCTGTAATTGTATAGAAGGGTAATATACATGTATTATCAGAGAGAGAATACCTTGTGTAAAAAGAAGGGTGACAACTCATAAACTTGGTTTGTAAAACCAGTTCCGGCATCCATAATGAGAGCCCAAAGATTAGAACAAGATGAAACACAACTTATAAGCAGACCATCTGCAATCCCTCTCTCCACGTGTTGAGCCAATCTAGCATCAGCTACATTATAATGGTACCTAAAAGAATAAAAAAGTTAACCTTGTAACATCATAAAGAGCTCAAAACCATAAGCAATCCCTAGTTCAGAAACCAATAAAAAGGTGCCACAGCCAACATCAACACTTCAGAACCACACACCAAATGACACTTCCTTGGGAGCCAAGACTCAAGGTGCAACACCCTAAAGTCTTACTAAATGACATGTTTCTTCCCAGGGACGGATCCAATATGTTTAGCCAGTGGGGGTAAAGTAATAACATAATATTTTATTATATAAAATAAAATTAATTCACAAATATATATGTAGTTAGAAGAATGATATTTTTAATTGGAGTGTTTTCATTATTGTGATAGAGGACATTTATTCAAATCTCCATCAAAGTAATTTCTAATGAGGGTAATGATGAGGATATTGAAATTATTAGTACGGGGAAATGTGAAAAATGCAGGGGCAAATTTGATAAAAAAAAATTAGTGGTATTTTTCCAAAAAAATACAGTGGGGGTTAACTGCCCCCATAGAGCTCCGTCTCTGACAGGTGCTGCACCTAGATATTTTGTCAGACTCCAATACAGAAAGGCACAGCAAACTGCTTTAGATGGATTAATTTTAAACATTGCAAATCCATAAAGCCCACCTAATAGCACCCAGTCTATTCACGAAATCCATAACACACACACACACACACGGCACAAGACTAATCCACAAACTATTTTCTTTTAGGCTTCTGTCCTCAAATCCAGTTGGTAAAAACAACTAAACAATAGTCAAGCAGCTTGATGCAGTTCAAACACTTAGGGGAGAGAAAAGGTATAAACCAACAAAGTAAAAGATGAGCATACCTCTGCTTCATTGGTAGCCTAGCATTGTAAACTGAAATCCATTGAGTAGCAGGAACACCTAAACGAACTTTCTTTTTGGGTTGACCATCATCTTCTTCCTCAGCATTCAACCTTCCCCTTTTTTGGCCAACTTGATAAATAATCTATCATTTGTTACATGAAATGATGATTAGGAATGCAATGAACATCCAACAAGCCAAATAAAAAAATTATATATGCAGAAATTTCTCCACCTTTTGAGCACCATCAGTGTTTATTGGCCTAATAGCCGGATTTGGCCCAATCAAACCCTCGAATAAAGATATTAGCTTAGAGTAGTTAGGCTCTTCATCAAACTTCATGTTAACCACAATCTCCAGAAATTGCTTAAGAGGAGGGGGGCAGAAGCAGCAAAGCATTTCGGGAGATGTTGCCATCTTTTTTTTGCATACTAGAAAGGATTTGTTATCACCCTACAAAAAGTAAGTTTATAGAGCAAGTTAAATAAGCAAGTCCAAACAACAGAAAAACCCAATGAGAACATGTCTCTGATATTATACCTGGTAGCCTTGCCATGGTAACCTGCCTCGGTGAAGAAAGATAAGTGTATATGCAAGGGATTCCAGATCATCTCTTCTACTAGCAGTTCTTCCCAAGTGAGCATGAACACTAGCATATCGAACAGTTCCCCTAGGGAAGTAAAAGAGAGACGTATTAAGAATGAAGACACTTAAAGTGCAACCATGAAGAAGACAATCATTCACCTACCTAAACATGTCAGGGCGTTGATCATATTCAACATGCTGGCCACTAGCACTGTCTCTCCACTTTGTTGCTGTAATTTCATCATTTTGAAAGAAAAAAAGAAGTAAGGGGGTGTATAAGAAATTAACTGGTGAACTACTGTAAGTAAATTATATACCCACTTTGTTACTAAAAAGTATTATGAAACACTAAGGAAGTACATGAGAAAAATAAAAATAATTAAGCGATAGAGAGAGCTAATAGGACTGAAGTAAACTGCTCACCTAAGCCAAGGTCTACCAGAAACAATTTCTTCTCTTGGGCTGTATTTGGCTGACCAAGTAAGAAATTCTCTGGCTTCACATCTCCATGTACATAACTAACATAAAACAGTGTCATAATTTTAAACAGTAAAAATAACAATAATAAGATGGGCATAAAAAACTAGGTATACAGACTATAAAATAAGTAACACCCAATTCTGTGGAAAAAAAATAGAAAATAAACATAAGTATAGAAAATGTAAGTGATCACAGACCCTCTTGAGTGCATCTTCTCTAGAATAGATAAAGATTCAACTGCAATACAAGAAACCATCTCTGAAGACATCCTGCATATGTAATTAAAGCAAACATGTTTTGAAAGTCAGTAAACGCTAAGCATTGCCAGAAAAACATAACAAATGATCTGCAGCATGATAGAAAGACAATCAGCTATCTAAGTATACATACATCAGCAACCTCTATGTAACATGTTTCATAAAATAAAGGGCCAATACAAGAATCACCTTTCTTACATTTATTATTTTAATAAACTGGTAACCTTAGAAGCCAAATTATGGAACCACAGGTTATAAGCATATCAAAGCATGCTTACATTTTTTTAAATGAGAAAATATACAAAATAAAAAACAAACATAATTTTTTATCCCGGCATGATTACCAGTGTTATACAAGGCCCGCGCCATGGCTTAAGGCGCATGGTCCTCGCAAAGGGCTAATTGTGGCGCGGGGATTTCTACTAGAAGTTAGAACTAGAATACTAGATACTTTTTCATTATGGTAATCTATTAAATATGCCTAGAATATATATTAGTACACATGTGCGCCTTATTTTCAAAAGGCATGCGCCAAGCATTGTGGCTACAGGAGAGGTTTTCCCCATAAATAACATTGTTTCCCCCATCATGTCATTCATAAACAATAGTGATCTGATACAACAAGATTCATTGCAGAGCATGTGAAATTGACCTCATGACTGCACATGGCTGAAAAAGTGTGCAGTTCACAACTGCACAATATAGTGCAACCAAGCTTCATTTAACATGAAAGCTGAACCTTTTCAAGGCACAGACCTTTAAGCCATTAAAATAACCAATAAGTACATACTATAACTTTGTTTCAAAATACCAGCATATAGCATGAGCACTCCTAGAGATAGCATGTACAAGGGGATATAAATAATGAATATCTTCTTTAAAAATGGGATACTCACGCCTGTCCAGAAGAATTCCATACATCCCATAAGCTGGGTCCTAACATGTCCATCACCTGAAAAGGAATGAATAGAAATTGAAGCAATCAAATTGTAATGCAGAGTTTAGTATTAAAAGACAGTGTTCAAGACGATACCATCACATAATAGTCTCCCTGCCTTCCTTTGTAGTGTACTTTAGGAACTCCATGACTACCACCCAGCGTGCTGGTACACAAACCATCATTAGAATCAATAACATGACAAGTATAGTAATCTAGATTCTCCTCTAAATAGAAAATTAGAGAAACTTACTTGTACACTTGCCACTCGTATGGAGGACCGTAGTTACAACCTTTGCTGTTTCTGTGCTCAAACTTCAGGGCTACCTGCTCAATATACAAAAAATGTCACAAGAGTACGTACATGGCATAGAAATTTTTCTCAAGTAAAAAAGATGATAAATTGAACTAACCTCTAAAGCCGCAGCACCTGTTGCTCGTTCATTTCCACCGGATGCACGGCGACCAACAAACACCTGACCGAATCCACCTTTACCTAATTTTCTTTCTACTTTATATACAGGCGATCCTCCTACTTGAACCTTAACAAGGAAAAAAAAGGAATCCATAATTACAACACTGTTATATCAAGGAGAAAATAAATACACATCTAAATGGAGGATTTGATATCAATCTGATAAGTGGAGTAAGTATGTTATTTGGTCCAAATAAAATCAAGTAAAGAAGTTAAAAAAAACAGCACTTTAAGATGAAAATCAGTAGAACAGGAAAAAAAAATGCTACAATGCCATCACTACATATGTTGTAGCAGAACCTCCGAATCTAGAAAATCTTTTGATCAATTCTATTGAAACACTCAATTATCTATAAACATAAATTTCTAACATGCACAAAAACCAAACTACATGAGAAATTCAAAACTTTCAACCAAAAATTAAATTGACAGTATGCACAAACTATTGTTATCATGATAAAGGGGACCCCGAGGAGAATCTAAAAATAAAGGACCGCTTTTACAATTGATATCACCACTCCTTCAACAACTCCATTATAGAGTGGCTTAGATTCTTTTTTCTCTTCATATTATTCCATGGCTTGAAATCGAGGTATGATCAAAATTACGCAGATGTGCAAGAACAATAATCAGCCCATAAAAGAGCAAACACCAGAGCAACAACAGAAAAAAGCGGTCTTTGATTAATGATTCATACCTTTTCGGGAAAGGGGGCGGTACTGCCCTCTTCCTCCTGCGCAACAGCCTTATTCGCACTCAAACCTCCACTATCATCACCCATCTTAACCTTCTCTTCGATCGCAGCAACCTCTCTGTTTTCTTCCTTATCGGACTCGCCGTCCTTCTCCGATATCACAATCACCTGATTCTCCTCCTGCTTCAACTTCTTAGCGGCCAATCTCGTCCTCGGCCTTTCTCTCTCTTGCCCGGCCTCCCTAGCAACAGCGGCGCGTGTCTTGACGTACTTCTCCGGGGGCTCCGATCGGTTGTTAGCGACCTTAGCGCGGCCTCGGCGTGCACCTCTGCGAAGCTCCGGCATTTCTTAAACCCATGCAATTGGTAGAGAACCCCAGCAATATGACCATTCTATTAGTCAGCTGAGCTCCGATACTCCGGGCATGGCTAGAATCGAGCGGTTCGGGTGGAGAGGAAGGAGAATCGCTGGGTTTTAGGGTGAATCTGAGAGGATCGGTTGGGGAATCGAGAATTTAAGGGGCGATTTGCGAGAAAAGAAGGGAATAGAGACTCAATTTTGGGAATTTGACGGTTAGGGTTAGGGTTTGGTGAGGCGTGGGGAGTGGGGGAAGAAACGAAGGCGAAGCGGAGAGAGAGAGAGAGAGAGGTGGCGCCGACTGAGCCAACTGGTTAGAGTTAGATGGTGTGTGAGAAGAGAGAACCAAATATGGTGAACTAGGTGGGACCCTTTTTTGAGATATCGACTGTGCATCTGCCATGTCACCATGGCCAGGTTTTTTGAAATTTTAAATTTAGCAACTTTTTATTTTTATTTTTATTTTATTAGCCTTCGTATAAAAAACTCATTAAATTAGTTAATCTAATTGAAAATTGGTCTATCCTATCATGTGAATGAACATGATAAAAAAATTCAATAGTACACATTACTCTTTTGGGTTTGATGTTCTTCATTTTGTTCGGCTTCTTCTTTTCTCCATGTTCAATATCATTTTGTTTATGTACATCACTTTTGAATAACAGTGTAGGAGAACACTTCGTATTTAATGACTGTCTTACCGAAAAACGCAACTTACAATCGCTTCATTAATCGCTACAAACCATTTATTACAATCCCAAAAGCACAACTCATAGTCGTCTGCTTCAGTTTTCATTCACTCTCTGTATGCAATGTGTTTAATGTTCTTTATGTTGTTCAGCTTATTCATTTTCTTTTGGTTCTTTATTTTGTTGAGTTTGTTTATTTTGTTTATGTTACTTACTTTTGAACAACAATGACTATCTCGCATGAGAACACTATATATTTGGTGACTATCTTGTCGGAAAACATAACTCACAACCTCCTCTTTCACCTCAACAAACCATCTATAACACTCCCAAAAGCACAACTCACAGCCGTATGCTCCATTTTCCATTCTCTTTGTGTGTGCAAAATCTGTAAAATTATATCATTTTTTCCATCTTTTTTCCAGATCATCTTAATTTTTATATTTGTTTGATTTTCAATTTTCACATTCAAAATATTAAATTATTTGCGTAGATTATTTATATATATTACTTGCAATTTTCGAAAACCAATAACAAGTATGTACGAAGACAAAATTACATACATATATTAAAATTAAAAATGGAAAGAAATTACAAATTTTAAACATATCAAAAATTTAAATATTTTTTTTTTTGACGGAAATCAAGAAGTTTATATTAAATCAAACAGAGACCAATACAAACTCTAGTGAAAGAGACGGACATGAAACCCCGATCTCATCACCAATCCAAAACATACTAACAGATGATCTAGCTAATAAGTAAATAGCCCTAATGACCTCAAATTTAAACAAGCAAACCGGACATAATTAAAATTAGCTAAATG
>JAYMTF010006611.1:0-10079 GCA_036897485.1 Pelargonium nanum
AAGAGGGGCAATTTGGACATTAAAAAAATTAAAACGTCATGTGCACAGCACGTGACGCATTCTGTTAATCTTTTCATCTATTTTAACGGAATAAAGTCAAAAATGAAAGCACAAGGGGTTATGTGCAACTAAGTGAAATAAGGTGTTTTTTGCTTTAAGTGATAACCCTATAGGGGTTATATGCAATTTGCCCTTTAGATAATGAGCTAAAAAATCAATAAAGGAACATGAAAAAAGGCGGTCTATAAATGACCTATCAACAGAGATTGATCCAGAATGTTGAGTCAGTGGGAGCAAATTAATTATAATAGAGGTTATTGGTTCAAATCTCTACTAAAACTATAATAATTTTAACAGTGACAAATGATGAAAATTTTAAAAAATTAGTGGAGGCAAATGTGAAAAATGCAAAAACAATTATCATTTTTCTTTTTGTTAAAAATTAGTGCCATTTTATATATAAAAAACTCTGAGTGGGGGCAACTGCCCCCATTTCTCTCCATAAAGATCAGTCCCTGCCTGTCAAACCCCAAAACCCGCATATTACAAACCCGCAAAATATATGATTTCATTGGTGGCTTATGGGTCGGAAAATGTCAACCCACAAAGTGCGGGTTGTGTTGCCCCATCTAGTTCATGGGTGGGTAATTAGCAGCTCATAAACACCCCTAGAGAGAAAAGAAGATTTATATAATTTTTATTTGCTGGTTTGTTCATTTAAATGTAAAGCAAAAATGAATTCAATGAATTATGCCATTTTAGTGTAAATTTACGAGAATTACGTGAAAATTTTAACGTCAACTCATACAGTAGTTATAGAGAGTTGATTAGCAAATTAAGTGAATTTGATACTGTAAAGATTTGAAGGCAAGCCATCTGAATATGAAAAAACCAGTCACAATCCAATTTGCCTTTTTATGTTAGCAATAAACCAAACGAAAGTAGCGTTTATTGCACTAAGTATATTATTTGGATATGCTTTCTTTGTTTACAAAAGAGCAAAAACCTAAATATATATTACTAATAATCCCACATTAAGGCAGAGAATGTGTTCTTTTTTGGCTTTTGGTTTGATGATGACCATCTAAAATTTGATTGTCATTGTCTCCCACGTTACTTATTTTATTTTTCATTAATGGTAGCCACCATTAAAATGAAATAAAACTCGTGAAAAGTTGGTGCCACTCAATTTAACGTCTATTCCTACAATTTTGTTTAATTTTTAAATATTGCACTTTTTAAACAAACAAACAATAAAATATCTCATACAAAACTACTAAACAATATGATAATTTATAAAATAAATATCGCTATTCTTTCGAAGATATTCTTAGATGGTAAGTTCCTCCGAGAAAATCCAATAAAATTAAAAGAGAGGATCTTTATATGTACCCTACATGCATGTATATTGCATGTAAGCTGATCTGTCGCATTCTCAGCCATAAAATCATTCTTTCTCTCTCCCAAACTTGTGCGGGTCCCACATCATTCATTGTCAAATCAGGAGACATGTGTGGTTGTGATTGCGGCACGTCAGCCTACATGCATATAGGTACATGCAACAATCATTTACGTAAAAAAAACTTAAATTTCAAAATGATCCCCTAATTTATATGATTTGGTTGACAAATGGATTGTCCTATGCATCCCAATTCCCACCAATGGAGTGCATAACATATGATATGCTGTTGCTAGGTTGGCAACTTTTTTGGTGGTGCCATGCTGAATGGGTTGGTGGCCTTGGCGTAAAGGGCAGCTAGATGTGTCTGTGTGTGTGTGGAGTACAGTTGGGGCACATGTCATGCCCTATTGCCCTTCTTAATTAGCTACTTAGCATAGGTTCCTTTTAGGTTTTGCACTTCACATATATATGTACACATTATGTTGTCTTAAATTTTAGGGCAAACACACATGTAGTGTTAAAACACGCAACAAAATTTATCAATTAAAGTTTTAATTTACGTATTAATGAATTGTCATAAATAATATATTGCTCAAATTCACAAGATAGGCAGTAGAGAATAGAGATACGAAATATATAAATAGAAGAAAAGTAAAGAGATTAGCCAGATAAAATAATAAAGATTTTTTTTTTGAATGGTAAAAGATGAGCACAAATTTAAAAACACAAGAACACACAAAAGAAAACAGAGAAAGAAATAACATTTTTGAGAACACCGGTTTAAGAACAACGCTTTTAACTTAAAATTTTGAAGTTAATTGATTATGTATATAAATCTCAACAATTTTTTTGTAAAAAATGGGATAGAAACCCCTCAACTTGAGATATTCGTTTAAACATCATATCCGACTTGGTCTGAGTCAGGTCTAGGCGTCGAGCTGTGTGTGTGGGATTGGCTTAGTATACTACTCTAATATTGTTTGATAATATTAGATGTTTTAGTGAATTTAAAATACTTATTGTTTCGTCCAATTAGTCAACGTGAAATTCACAATTTTAATATTTACCTCATATTAATTAGATAATGCATAATTAAATCATCCCAATAATTAACCATTTTTAAGTGACTTTCAACTATAACTTTTCACCTATATTAAAGATCATACTCTCATATTTTGTAGGACAATAACTCATAGAAAGAGATATTATTTTACAAAATGCCCTTAAAACTAACAATCTCACACAAATGCACAATGAGAAAACAATAAAAAATTTAACATATCCAATTTTCAACGACGATACCTTTCAGTTTGAACCGACACCTTCAAGTCACCTTTTACTAACATATGACCAAGTGAACCGATGACTTGAATTGGAGTCTTTAATGTGAAGGCATTAGAAGACTACGATTTTCCATAGGTTATTGCAACAATCTATAGGGTGAACGCATTTTGGCCTTGTATGCTTATCCTGCTTCATGAATGCTCTAAGAAAATAACTCATTTTCTTTTATTGCGGCCACACATCAACGACGTATCCAGGAATGCACTACTAGCATCTCTTCAGAAACGTGAACCTTTAAAGTTTTTTCCCAAAGAAAGAGTCAATAGAATGGGCCTAAACATATTTGAAGCACTTTATTCTTTACAAGAAAACCAAGCCCATTCCCATATTGGCCCTATCCATATCCAAATCCAATACGAAAGTAAGGTCCTCTGTACGATGCCGTTTCGCTCTCCCTACGTGTGGCTCGAATCACAGCTCTGCTGTTTCTTCTCCTTCATGCGTTTAGGACATTCGTGTTGGTGATCGGCAAATCTTTTCTAGGGTTTAATTCGCAAATTACGTCCACCGTAATCGCCGTAGAATGTCGACGACGGCGTTGAAGACGATATCGGCGGCTCTGAAACTCGTGGACACCAAGAAGGAGAACTTGAAGAAGGCTTTCGAAGACCTTCAAGCCCACTCCTCCCTCCTCTCCTCCTTCTCTCTCAACTGGTCCGATTTCGACTCCCACTTCTCCTCCGTCCACAGCTCCCTCACCCACCGCTTCCACCGCCTCGAGTCCCTTGAGGCCGAACCATCCCTACCTGCCACCGCAATCGAATCGCAACCGCCGGCGAGTCAGGACCGAATTTACTTAGTCTCCGACACTTACCAAAACGACCCATCTTCGTCCAATGCTCCGGTTCAGGCGGCGGCGCGGCCTCAGTTGAAGGCGTTTTGCGAGAAGATGGACGGGAAGGGGCTGAGGAGGTACATTGGGGAGCTTTCCGGTGAGCGGATTCTGATTAAGAATGAGCTTCCTGACGCGATGCGGAGAGCCCCGGATCCCGGGGCGCTGGTTCTGGATGCGGTGGATGGGTTTTATGCGCCGAGTAAGGGTGATTGGGACTCGGATTTGGGGGCTAAGAGGAGAATTTGTGAGCTGTTGTTGGAGACACTGATGGGTATGAACCACAGTTGCAGCGGCGAAGTGAGGGAGAGAGCAAAGGAGCTGGCTTTGGAGTGGAAATCGAAGGTGAATGTCAATGAGGATAATATGTCATTGTCTATGGGTTTTTTGCTTTTGGTGGGTGCTTTCAGGTTGGCCTCTGAGTTTAATAAAGATGAGCTTGTTGATTATCTTCTTCTTATTTCTGCTCGGCACCGTCAAACTACTGAGTTAATTCGGGTTATTGGTTTGCAGGACAAAGTCCCCGGTGAGTCAAAATTATATTTGTCTTCATGCATTTTTCTTGTTAAGGTTCTGTTGATTTTTATTTGATATTTGAATGCTGTTTATTCATCATTTTTATTGATTGATGATGGGTTTATGATGTAAGTTATGTTGACACAATTTGGATACTTCTGGCCTATTTCGTATAGGTGATTAGTGTTCAGGATAGCTGTACTTTGAATATATGGGCTGAAAATGTTTGCCCAATGACTTGCTTACCCCTTCCACTGTTGCTTTGTTTTTTGAGTTTGAAGTTTCTATTGATCTCAATTAGTTTAGTGCCAGAATTGTAGATTACATGTATTGTTTTTCTCCATGTTACCATTATAGATTCGTACTTGAAACTTCAAACCGTGAATCATTGTTCGATGCACTTTTCTTTTGCAGCTTTGGTCTTTCTTGATTTGGCTTTTCTCTTGTCACTTTGCTTTCTCCGAACCTATTTCAGCATTTCTATTCCCTGCAACTTTCTCTGTTATATCATATATCACATGTTGTCTTCTTTCTCGCAATTATAGCTTCTTATCTGTTGAACCTTCTCCTGATAGCTTAATGAAAAAGTTAAAACAATGGATGAAAAGTATGAGAAATTAAACTTTCTGATTTGGACAATGCTTCAGAGAAGTTGTTTATATGTATAAAGATCATCCAGGTTGAGAGGACAAATTTACTCTCTTTCATATATTATGTTCATGCTCGTATCAATTATCAACATAGCTGGTTGATGAGCTTAAAAATCGTATTTACAATGATGTAGTCATTTTTTATGATTGCAACATTTGTTATATACATTGTTGGATGGTTCCAGCCTCCAGGTGTGATTGGCTACTTATTGTTTGTATTCTTATGTTTTGTTCAAAAACATAACTACTCCCATTTGAGAAGTTGTACCTTCCTTGTAAGACTTAAAAATTACTTAGTGAAAAGAAGTTACAAGTAAAAATGATGAATGCTTGTCTGTTGCATAAGTATTATTTTAGTTGCTAAAGTTTGTGAAACTGGAAAATCAAATCGGAATCAGTGACAATTTGGCTAGTGGTAATTGAAATTATTGGTCACAAGGAAGGCACTGTTGCATAGTATGAAAGAAGCGATGATATTGTGATTTGGGAAAGTCCTAGTAGTAAGAGGTAACAAGTAGAAAAGCTATGAGTGTAAAGTTATTGGCTTAGCTGTTCTCTGTGAGTGAAACATGAGTTACATTCTTATATAATATAGATTAAACAAGAAAAAGGATACATAGAAATGACTGCAGAATGGGAAAGTTGACACAATGATTAGTGACATTAGAACTATTTTATGGATAGGGAGTGGCATTTCCCTCATTCTGAAGTGGACACAAGAACCTGGACATCACAGCCCCTTGGTTCTCATACATGTAGGTTTAGGGAGGACTGAAGAGTAGTATTAGTTTTTGCATATTAGACATATGCAAGAAGAACCTTCTTTTGCAACCTTGAATTTGTGGAATTCAACTTATGGTTTCAATGATGTCTTTGCCCATTGGCAAGGAAATCTTAATGCATTGTATGTGGTGAGCAAGGTTGTTACCCATGGGTGAGCCCGCTCAACTCCCAGGTCAATTAGTCAGCTCCAATATAAGTATAAAAGATGTTTATTATAGTGCAATGGTTATATCACAAGTATTTTGTGAACTTTTCATCAAATGTAGATTAACTGCTTCTTACTACTTTTTGGAGAAGTACCAGGGTCTGATTGAATCTGCACTGGTTGTTTCATGTTTTACAGATCTTGTTCAAAAAGTTATAAGTAAGGGCAAGCAACTTCTCGGTGTCAAATTTGTTTTTGAATTTAATTTGACAGACAAGTTCCCACCAGTCCCTCTTCTGAAAACTTACATCAAAGAGACCAAGAAACTTGCCCAAAAAGTTCGCATGGAAGGAAATAACTCTCTTAAGTCACTGGTAAGTTCACACTTATTTAATTATGAAGGTATGTTTTAATTTTGAGTCAAGCATATTTCTGTATGCACATTTATTGAGTTTGTATGCAGAATGAAGCCACGGCCAAAGAAGTCAGTGCAATGAGATCAGTAATTAAAGTTATTGAAGAGCACAACCTTGAATCTGAGTACCCGAAGGTTAACCTTGAAAAGCATATAGAGCAGCTAGAGAAGGAGAAGGCAAATAGGAAGCGTCCTGCAACAGCAGTTCCTGCTGCCAAACCGCAGCAGCAAAATGGAAGTAAGCGCCCTCGAACTACTGTGGCAGTTGGTCCTGCTGCAGTTCCAATGAGTGTTGCTGGTGCCAGTTCAACTATTTCTTCGTTCCAGCAATCTCATCTACCGCAGGCAGGTTTGTTGCTTGATCGTTCAGCTCCATACATGGGCTCAGCAGCTGGGCCGTATGGGCTGGTTGGATCCACCCCTGCTGCAGCCCCTTATGTGGGCTCATCATCAGCTGGGTTGTATGGTGTGGCAGGAGGGCCTATTGGGTTCCCTGGGAACCCAAGCCCTGCTGGGTCCCAATTGTACACATCAGACCCACACTTGATATATAGTTATTCTGATAGGCCAACATCCTATGTTGGATATAGTATGCCATCTCAATATCATTCAGCTTACTATCCTCAGTAGTTATAGTAGCTATTTGTTTTTTGCTATATTGTTGGATGTTATCATGACTTTAGCAACTTTGCAGTAATGGTTATCAAAAAAGTATATTTTGCTTTTTGATTGCCATGATTGTACAACAGCAACTAGATTTGAAATCGAGATTTCAGGGCTGTTTGTCTGGTGTCACTATTTAACTAATCCTATCATCCAAGTATTTTTAGGTTAATCATTAAAGTTTTTTTTACAAAGATTATATTTAGGTTAGTTTTATTAATATGGCCAGTTATTCTGTTTCTCACGATTTCAGTGTATAAAATAAAAATAGTATAGAAAAAGTAGCTTTTCATATATATATATATATGTGTGTGTGTGTGTGTGTGTGTTAACACATGGAGATCTACATATTGCCTCATGGTATTGTTATTATTGTTGTTACTCCTTCCATCTCAAAATGAGTGTCTACTTTCCATTTGATTAGTTAGTTATGCGTGATTAATATCAATGAGTTAGTTAGAACCCGTATAGGGGTATAAATGAGAAATCTTACTCTAACTTATCTTTAATTCTTACATAAATGCGAAAGTGAACACTCATTTTGGGATGACAAAGGAGTATTATTTTGGTAAAGCAGTAGGAGGACCACATGTTCCAATAATATCATGGCTGCTCTTGTGAATTTGAAATTGAGACCTGTTTGGTTATATAATATTACTATTCTGTATATGGACATTTATACACTACACTAGGTTTGTTTCTGCCTATCTTTGTTACAGTGTAAAAGAGTAGATGTATATGGTGCCGTATCTTGTTCTAGTCACGCAAAAATCAAGGGACAGGGTATGCTTTGAACTCTTGCAGCTCCTTGTAGCTTTTCGTGACAGATTAGAGGGTTCTGTGTTTAGAATACGATTAGAACGAGAGCTGAATTCATGAAGTTAAGTTTTCACTATGTTTGTGTGGCGTACATCTTGAGAATGGTTTGTGGCTATAAGTGCGGTGCAAAACAGAAGACGAACTTGTATGTATATATCAGTATATGTATGTATCTATGTTTTTGTGTTTTAATTGTTGGGAATTTGGTTGGAGAAAAAAGGATATTCTTGCTTTGCTTGTATTGTATTACAGTATATGATAAACACCCAGCCAGCAAGTACCTGTACCTTCCAATTGTATTCAATATCTTCAAAGGGACTGATTTGATTGCAACTCACAGGATTATAACATTTGTGTTTGGTTCAAATGAAGCCAATTAAAACCATTCAAATTCTGAAAATATTCTCAAACCACTCGAATTTTTAAAATACATTAATTTAGAAATCAACTCAAGCCTCTAAATCAACCTAATATTATTTTCAGCCCTAAAATAAGATAATCCTTTAAACAAAAATAATATTGTAGCTTATAGTTTTAAATTGAGAAAATTGTCATTATGGTCTTCAAAGTTTGATAAAACCATTTAATTGGTACTTAATTTGAAATTTGAGCCATTATGGTATTTAGTTTGAAATAACCTCAATTTTAGTCTAACTAGAGGCTAAACAAAAATAGTTAGTGCCGGAGAGACCAAAACATTTAACCCTTGTCAGCACAAATGTTGACGCGTGTTATTTTTATTTTTTCTAATTTGGTATTTTATTTATTTTAAATTAGATTTCATGAACTATTGGGCAGCACATCATCACAAAATAAATCAAATATATTACTTAATCAAAGTGGTAAACTTTTTTTTTTTTGATATGTTGAACTACCCGACAAGGAGTTTAACCTAAAAAACTCAATTGATAAAACCACGTACTATGAGAGTTTACAATGTTAAACCGTGTAACTCAAAAAGTCTTGAGAATTGGACAAACTTTTGGTTTGCCTTTCTGTTCGCGGTCAGAATTGATAAAATATCGTCAGAGAAGACTTGACTATTTGAAATATTGGCCATAGCGAGATCCAAAAGTTATCAAGATTTGGAGACCATTTTTATGGAGTACATTCCTTGTCTGTGAGTTATGGAAAGAAAGAAATAGTCATATTATTATAAAATTCGTGTTCTCATGTGAAATTGTAATTATAGAGGCGTCCATGATGGTCGAAGAGCTGAGGAAAACGGAGAAAGAGAAAGCGAGACTTAGGAATGTTAATTGTGAAACACAAAGGAGCTCTAACATAGCCAGTCCTACAACTCCTCAATTAATTCTTCAGAGATCCGTTAACTTTATTTTTCTTTGTGACGCTTCTTTCTCTCAAAATAAGGCAGAAATTGGATGAGAAATGCAAGATATGAATGGTTTGGTTCTATCTCATCTGAGTGCCCCGTTGAAGGCTGACAATTCCTTTAAGGCTGAAATTGATGCAATATTATCAACTTGAATTTCATTTTTCAAAGTAATATTAAAAATTTGTGAAATTTAAGTAACTCTTTAAATTCTTACAGGAAAGTTTAAGCAAGTAATACTGACAGTCAAACAAGCAGAATTGACAGTAGAATTGCAATAGCGGACATCAAACACATCCTTTTTGACAGTCACCTTTAAAGTGCAATTTTGTACGTTAATAGAAAAGTTGTAGCTCCTATCCATCAACTAGCTATTATAGGCGATCATGACCAGAAGAAAACGTGGCTATGTAATAATCTGAATTTTGTTTATTATGGTTTGTAATATATTTCGGGTATTTTCACAAATGAAAAAAAATTCAAATTAAATACCGGATTTGACCCTTGTCTCAAAAACTAAATTCTCAAAGAAACGAGTACATTATAAAAGCGACTGATCTGGTATGCTCCTTATAATAGTGAACATTTTGATGCTTTTTCGAAAGAAAAAATGTGCACTAATTTGAAACGGAAGCAACACAGGCACTACTTTAACCTTACCCGCTAACCCAGTTTTCAAAATGACAACCCAATGAAATCACACACAACACAACAACAAAGAACTGAACCCAACCCAGATGGGAACAGATAGATCCAATGTTACAAGTCAACTAATAGTCTGACAGTAGTGAAATGACCAAACTGCCCCTTTCTCCTTCACAAAACAATCCACTCCCTGCAATGCAAAGCTTGCTCCTTTTTCTGACTCTTTGAATTCTCTTTCTTCACCAGACCAAAAATGGACTCTCAGCAGCAGGACCCACCTCCTCCTCCGGCTGACGCCTCCTCCGCCGATTCTTCCCGCTTCTATTTTCCGGCCACCGGAGCCAGGTACAAGCTCCTCTCGCCGGCCAAGCTCCCGATCTCGCGGTCTCCCTGCATCACGATCCCGCCGGGCCTCAGCCCGACCTCGTTCCTCGAGTCTCCGGTTCTGCTTTCCAACATGAAGGTGAGCGAGCTGGGGCTTTTTTTTTTTTTTTTTTTTTTTTTTTTTGTATTTGTTGGTGATAGAACGTGA
>JAYMTF010006612.1:0-10079 GCA_036897485.1 Pelargonium nanum
ATAACATTAAAAAAGAAGTTGCGGTTCAGGTCCCACTTCACCCACACACACACAACACCTTTTCTCGTCTCTCTGGCACACTCAGTGCTCTGTTGCGATAATATATTTTGGTGAGTTTTCAAGTGTGGGAGTGGGGGTAGCTGATTGGTCATTTGGATACAGAATGAGAGCGATACAGGTTGTATATGCTCTGATTTATTATGGTCATGATCACTAGACCATTAATTTGTAATGTACATACAGAATGTTGCGTTTCATTTCAATTTATTCTAAATGATAAAAGGTCTTTGTTTTTTTTTTTTTGTATTGCATGCAAGCATGGGCATGATAGAATTCATAGAATATATATGAAGGACCAGTTATATTTATACTTATTTGTAGGATTTATTATTTCCAATCAACCTGACCATTTTTCTTTTCATTTTTAAAAAATTCTTATTATTGGCAGGATGCTGTTAAGGGTAATAGCCTTGCAAATGCAACCCACTGTGATGTGTGGACGGAATACCATGACATGGGTGTTGGTGGTATCAATGCTGTTGCAGATTACAAGGTTTACACGACTGGGTCGATTTTGGATCTGCTCCATTTTGTTGCCCCCAGGCTGATGGCACGTGGAGATGCTCATTTTTCATATGGAATTGCTGACAATTTGGATGATGCGAAATATAAACACTACAAGTATTGGTCAAACCCATTGGAAACAAAGTGAGATCTTCAACTTATATCTATCTCTTCTATGTTCTGTTTTTTTTTCTAATGAGCAATGATTTGGGTATCATTTGTTATTCGTTTGTGATCCATTTGAAACTATGACATTTGTTTGAAAGGGAATATATAATGATTAATTGGTGGAGGTCTATTGTTAGAGCAAATAATTATTTAGAATACGACTTCATCTTATTTACATCCTTTGCAGGTTACCAAATGCTCCGGAAATGGAAATTTATTCTATGTATGGGGTCGGAATTCCAACTGAAAGAGCATATGTCTACAAGTTAACTCCTCCGTCTGAATGCTGCATCCCGTTTCAGATAGATACCTCAGCAGAGGGTGGAAGTGAGGACTCTTGCTTAAAAGGTGGAGTTTTTTCTGTTGATGGAGATGAAACTGTTCCTGTTTTAAGTTCAGGGTACATGTGTGCAAAAGGTTGGCGGGGGAAAACCCGATTCAATCCGTCAGGTGTCCGTACTTATATAAGGGAGTATGATCATGCCCCTCCAGCTACTCTGCTGGAGGGACGAGGCACCCAAAGTGGTGCTCATGTTGATATAATGGGAAATTTCGCACTGATTGAGGATATTATAAGAGTAGCAGCCGGGGCTACAGGAGAGGACTTGGGTGGGGACAAAGTTTTCTCTGATATATTCAAATGGTCAGAAAACATCAACTTACAGCTGTAATATGTACGGTGAGTATTCGAAGCTTTTCCTTTCTTTTGTGAAATTTTATTCACTATATGGAGTGGTATACTATTTCTGATAGGTTTAGCTTTACTATTTCTGAAATTTTAAATTTTATTCACCAGGTTTGGCCATAGATGTTTGGGTTTGTAATCAATTATGGCTCATGCCAAGATATATTGGATCTAAATCTATCGTCACAAAATCTCGCCAGAAGAACCGATGTTCTCTCACAGCTTGCTTGATTATTGATAAAACTTTAGGCCAATTTACTATTTAGGATTAAAAAAACATCCTTGTTAGCCAACTAGCTGTCTGAAGCAACTTTTTGTGTAAGTTTCCAGCAGTCATGCTTGATTAAGAGGCAAAAGACAATCCATATTTTAAGTTGACCTGATGCTGTTCAATGTATGGTCTTTTGTGCTGTCATTTTCAGTTCCGTCATCCAAATTAGTTTATTTAATTTTGCAGTTTCATGCTCCATTGTGGAACAACATTCATTCTTGGCACATTTTGTATAACAGCTCATTAACACACATCGTTTGTCCATGTTATTCTTCAGGACTAGGTTACGGGACTGCGAAATCGGGTCGTGCTCCACTGGTGTGGTGTTGGACTCACATTGCATCCTATGGAAATGACAACTGGGTTGGTGAATGGAATGCCAAAAAAAGAAAAGCAAAAATACGTCTGATCACCGACTTGTAATTGTAGATTAATTGTTTTGGGAGGCACTGGGTCTGGTTATGTTCCACCAATCTTCTACTTCAGATGTGCCTGACTCCCAAACTGTGCATAGTCTCCTGGAATTTTGGTTATACAATTAATTTATTTGTTTCACTAATTGACTTTATTTTGCCAAGTTTGGCATGTCTGTGTTGGAATTGGATTTTGAGAGAGGTTTCTTGGCTCTCAAGGTTCCTCTGGTCAGGGATTCAAAAATCATCACTAAACCTGTACAGAATTTTGTTGGGTCCCTGAGGCTTGCATGAACTAGTGAGCATGCAAGGCAAATATTGCTAAAGAGTCTGTGTTGTGTTTTTGTGACTTGTTAGGTTGTAAAGTTGGAAATAGACTAGAAATTGTGTCCTTTTCTTCATTCCGTTTGGGTCTCACCTCAAGAAAGTCACTGCACTTGGACCACAAAAGGAACCTCAAAACTCAAAATCAAACATTAAAATGAAAAAGTTTTCAACTTTTGTTTATGAATGCGCTAAAACGTAGGTGGATCTTTGTCCATAAAGACGTCCTATTGCGCATACCACTTGACTCGCGGGGTATTGGTTAAATCATGTAATTGTGGGTTCAATGAAAATGAGAAAAATGAGTGTTAATAATGTGTAGTATCATTGACTAATAAACAAGTAGCATCCCTTATAAAATTGATGAGAGTAAAAAATAAAAAAAAATGGGGTCATTAATGAGAGTAATGAGTAAGAAGAGAGTTGCTTGAGCATTACTACAACTACATAAGATTGCAACAGAGGCTTATGGGAGAGAGACAGTTGAGATATCAAGTTCCAATAAATTGCTGACTTCAACTATTAATGATAAAATGGTCCCTCTCTACTTCCAACCCATTCAATGTCAATTTCATAATCCAATTTCAACTCTTTTTCCTAACCAAACTATGTGGGCCCGCCACTAGACTTCATAACTTCTTTCACAATTTACTTTGCACTTTCCTCCCTCTTAAATGTGATTATTATTATTTTGATATTTAGATGTGATTATTTTTTTATAAAATTAATTGTGATTTTTTTGGGAGAGGATTTGTAACTGTAAATGTGATAATTAAATAATGAATAGTTGCAAATGACTTACACATTTTTGCATATGATAATTATAAAAATGATATTGATAATTTAGATCGTAACTACATAGTTCTTTAAAAAAAACTTTTTATAAAATACTTATTTTAAAATAAAAATGCAACACAAACATGACATTGTTTCGAAATGGAGATAGTAATAAAAGAATGAGTTTACCGAAAATTTACCGTATTCATCCGTCCAATGATTATCACAACAATTTGTCGCAACAAAAACTTGGCCATGGTCCCTCGTCCGTGTATGAAGTCCGAACAAGTAGTTCCCTTGACTATTGTTGCGACAACCTCCACGTTGTCACGACGAGAGCTCAAGTAGGTCCTCGCTTCGTCATCCTCAGGTCTGTAAAAGGTCGAGGCCTAATAAACATGCTTGTTATACCTCAAATCGCAATCTCAAAGGCCTGTCAGCGCACTGGAAAAACACATCAACAATTACAAGTCTCGAAATTCTAGTAGCTATCTTGCGCGATATAGGCTTTAATGTACATCTCGACGCACAAGGGGGTACAATAGACATTTGTACAAAACCGTGAGTATTTACATACCATTTAAATTAAACTTGCGACTTAAAAATAAAATAGTCATTAATCATGTTTTAGACTGGCTTGTTTAACTAATAAATTCAAGAAATTAAGCACAAAATTCACGTCTCGAACTCTATTAATTTGAATCTAGTTTAGTGTCAATGCAATGAAAAAGATCGGGCTTATATTTTAAGTAAACTTTATCATTTGACTTGTGTCATGACACCGATGAATAGTCCTCAGTCGCATTCAAATCATTTTCCAGTTCCCAAAGAACGAGAATGGCATTTCCGTAAATAAGTCCCAATTCCATGCCCAAATATTCACCCACTGTCGTTTTCCTCCTTGCGTGTCATCGGGCTTGATGATGATCCACAGAGAAAAGCCAATAGGGGCATTTTCGCAAATAACTTACCATCCCGGCCCAAATTCAGAGTAAAACTTGAGCTACAATTTTCTAAATCACCACCCTCCCACTCTCACAACCACGCGCAGGCAACGCCGCTGAGCTGCAAATCTGCAACCCTCAGTCCTTTTGTGTGGAGCGTGCACAAAGAGGCGCGTGGCGGCGTGAGGAACAGCGAAGGGCGGCTGAGCGGATAAAGCCAAAAGTGATTTTAAGGGCTTGTTTGGATTGAGCGTTGGAGCACTGAAAAAAAGACGTTATAAATGAAGATCAGCAGGTGAGAGGTGGTGGTGGTGGTGGTACAGGCTGTACCGGTGGTGGTGGTGGCGGAGGACGGTGGTGGTCTATTATTTTCTCAACTTTCGTGCGTTGTTGTCACGTACAGCAACAGCTCATCGAAATATAAAAAGAAAACAAGTTGGAGAAAGATAGAGAGAGAGAGGGTTTCAAGGAAGGAGACATGTCCGAGCTCATCCCAACAGCCTTATTCCTTGCTTCTTCTCACCATTACTATATCAGATCCCAAAGGTCTCTCTCTCTCTCACTCTGTTTTCATTGTTTATTCTTCTTCTTCTTCTTCTTATCTTGTTTTCGCTGAGTCACCTTTTTCATTTTCTGTTTATGAATCTGCATGTAGTGTTTGAGGTCATGGAGGTGATGGTGTTTTTGTTGTTGATGATGAAATAGCTGTTGTTGAATGGTAAAGTAGATGCTGCTATTGGTTTTTGTTGGTTTCTGGATTTTTTTGATGTTTTTGGGTGTTTTAGTTTCACATGTTGATTCCTTTTCTTTTGGTTTGACTCACTTGGGAAGATTTTTTTTTGGGTTTCAATACTTGGATTTATTGGCAGCTGTTTTTGTGGATGGACCTTTTGATTTTGATTGGCTGTGGTTTGGGAATCAATGGGAACAGGTGTGTGTGTTTACATCTCTCTCAATTTGGCATGCTGGGTTTGTCTGATTGTTCTTCTTGCTGCTTCCATTTTTAGTGCTTTTTTTGTGTTCTCAAACTTTTTTTGATTCTTATGTCCTGTTTGATTCTTGTTTTGGTTTTGTTGCATGTTGTCCTGTATTACTCTAATCTCCAGTCCTCCAAGTGTTTGTGGGATATGGATTAGAATTATTACTTAGTGGTTGCTAATTTTTGAAGCAGAGTGACTGTTTTGGAAGGGGCATATCTACTTTGGTGTGTTTTCATGATGCATGCAGAGCAGGATGGATGATTAATCTTAGGGATTGAATGTGCTAGATTAGAATATTTGCATTTGGAGCCTGTTTGTGCATTATCATAATTTGCTAAACATGCTTCAACTGATAATGATAATGATACTAAGTAATGAAGTTTATAATCAACACCTCCACCTATTTTGATGCTTTGCTTCCCAATGGTCATTGTGTTCCTTGATTGCTCTGAGTACTACAAGCTTTCCCATATTGCATATTATAAAATGTGCATGCAGAGGAGCTACACATTTCCCTTGCCTTGAAGATTTGGTTTGCTAGCATTTTTTTCTTATACTTTCAACATCTTTTACTTTTTTCCTGTCTTGTATAGTTGCCATGTAGTTTGAATTGGCCAAGAATGTTGATAATTCCTTGAGTTTATTACAACAAAGCCATATGCGGCACATGAAGGAAAGTTAAACATTAATCAAACTATTTCTAACTCTTGCAAAAAAGAAAGAGGCCTCATTTTTCGATGGATGGAATGAGTATATATTTTGTCTGTAGAAGAATCCGGTGTTGGATATCCTAATGCTTGACATCAGGTTGTTGACTTGATTGTTTATGCATCCTGGTTATTGGTTTACCGGAGTAGGTTTTGTTGCGGTAAACCAACAATATTTTTCAATATGCATTTCATGGATTTGATTTAAATCATTTGAAAATTGAAACATAGTGAAATAAATTAATAAACTAAGCGCATAGGTTCATCTTCTTCAAAAAAAAAAAAAAAAAAAAACTGAGCACATAATTTTTGGTGTATTCTTTTTCTCTGTTACAAGGCATGAATTTCATATGCAACATGAATATCAAACCCCTAAGAAGAACGGTGCATGAGGCTCCCCCCACTGAGGTTTGTTGAGGAACATTCATGTACGTATTCTTATATCTGTTTTTACAAAGAGGCTATTTCATTGATTTGAACTCATGACCTCTAGGGTCTACCACTTTGGGGTTTGTAGAGGAACATTTATGTACATATCCGTAGATCTGTTGATTTGAACTCATGACCTCTAGGTTGCAAGGCAAGAACCTTACTGTTGTGTCAAGGCTCAGGGATTCAAATCCTTTAAGATATCATAATCATGTGTCAGCCAGGATGGCTCTTGGCCAAGTGAACTCATTGTGGGTATGATTATTTCAATGATTAGGAGCTAAATGAAGTTTTTGAAGTTGAGGCAGAATGTTTGTCACTAATTGAGGATACTTGTGGATTGTTTGAGTGCTTAAAGGTGTTTGATATCTGAATTTATTCATTGATTATTTGATCTAATTTTTTCTTGCTAGCAATTACCGTAGTATAATTATTTGCTTGAAGTGGCTTTGTAGATCACAAAAGGTCTCTGGTTAGGCAGTATAAAAATGTACTTATTTCATGCTAATCTTCCCTTGTTGTTTCTTACATTGAATCGAAGTACCGAGTCTTCATATTTTTCTGTTTTGTGAGTGACATGGATTTTTATTTCTTAGTATTTGCATATCTGAATTTGTTTAACTCTGTACTAAACGTTTATTGTTGATATCTTGGACATAAGAGTTCAATCTTTTGTTTAACAAACTAGCATTTTTGTATTGGTAGCTCAAGAAAGCCTTCCCATGTTGCATTTTCTGTGCTGAATCAGTCTATGTTGAGTTTCTAGTGTGGCATCTTAATTGTATCTGTGTATGCCGTTTGATTGAGTCATGATTTGCATATTTCCCAATCTTCTTGTAAACTTCTGCACATTTGGACATGCTTAGCTTACTACCTATGTTTCCTTCGACTAGCTAATTCAAAGAGAGTCAGAAAGAAGATTGTTCATTTTGAACGATTTTGTGGATTTGCGAAAATTGAGTTCAATGACAAATTTGATGGCTGTACGAGTTCAGAGCTTGCCCAAGAGAAGTTTTGATCAAAACACTTCCCGTTCCATGCCTCATACTGCTATGAATAGCCCAGCGTGGTGGAATTCGAATGAACAGCAAATGCAGCAATCTCTATCGAAGAATTTAGGCTTTAAAGTGGAATCTCCACCTCAACTCTATCAAGAGGCAAAGCATTTAGGCCTTCAACTACGAGACCGGGAATCATCATCAACTCAGTCATATGGTCAATCTAACCAGGAAGTGGGTGCTATGAGAGGAACCAGTTCTCGAGATCAATGCATTACGTCAGATTCTGGTATTCATACCTTTGCTTCCATATTCTGTGTCTTGATCTATGTGTTTATTTTATCATTTCTTTATGTTTGATACATAAGATAGCTCCATTATATATAATATATCTGGATAGGTGCATTCAGTACCCTGTAACCTGTCCATTTAAAACTATATTCTTTCACACAGTTGTTTTTTCATGCCTCTCACTGATGATGTGATATAACTCATAATTATTGCCAGCAATGATATTTTTGCTCTAGTCTTTTGCTAGGTCAACCTAACATCAAATATGTTTACAACGTACTCAGGTCAAGGTGAAAAATGTGGCAAGGATGTGGGAGGTCAAATCAAACCAGTTTTCATGTTAAGTCATCCAGATAATGTGTTCAATCTGTCACAAGCTGATTATAGCCAGGCAGTGGTATGTTGATTTGCATTTTCTGGTTTGTAGTTTGCTTTCTTAGTAGTTTAGCTAATGCCCATCTTCCACATATCAGGCTCGTCTTCCCAATCCTTACACTGATCCTCATGTTGGAGCATTATTTTCATATGGAGCACAGGCTATTGTAAGTTTCATTGGCTATATTATTTTCTATCCACTTTGGTTTGCAGTACTTTCTGGCTCGGGTTGATTATATATTGGCATGAGTCTGTAGTATTAATGTAGTCTTCAATATACCATGTATATTAATGATGTTATATGATTCTTTTGGGTGTTCGTTCCAGCCTCCAATGGGTCCCCAGATGGTTGGGATAGCACCTGCTAGAATTCCGTTGCCTGTTGATATGGCAGACGATGGACCCGTTTATGTCAATGCCAAACAGTACCATGGGATCCTCAGAAGAAGACAGTCACGAGCAAAGCTTGACGCTCAAAACAAACTCATCAAAAGTCGGAAGGTATACATATCCCTTTTGTAGACAATCTTTGGGTTGCACTTTGCTGCCAAGAGTAGTTGTCCTTATTTAGCCCACAAACATTAGTCTTGAAGAAGCGGAAGGAATCATAAATATCACGATTGAAATGTCCATGTGCAACTCTTGTGGTCTATAATTTATTTCCATGAAGTTGTTTAACAATTAGGATTTTACTACATCTGCATTGCTTTTGAATGAATGCAGCCATATCTTCACGAGTCTCGGCATCTTCATGCGGTCAAGAGGGTTAGGGGATCTGGTGGCCGCTTCCTTAGTACGAAAAAGCTCCAACAATCTGATGCAACAACTGCCACAAACCATTGGGCTTCTAATAACTCCGTTCACTCGCATCAAAAGAAGGATGCCTTGGGGTTTGGGAGTCTCAGTTCGATAAACGGCAACTGTGCTGGTTCAATGACAAGCTGCTCCGACATCACAAGTGTCTCCAACAATAATGTTATTTACCGACAACCTGATGGCAGCTTCTCGAGCATCTCTCCTCACATGATGGGATCGATGCAATGTAGCGGGGAGCTCATGTGCAGTGGAACTCCGCACAGTGGTTCGATTGTCCAGTGATAAAAACTGGCAACATTCCAGATCATATCACTGGCTTGGCAAATCATCCTTGGCTTTGTTACTTTACTTTCAGTATATTATATGTAATGACACTGGTTATCTAATTGTGTAGTGGGTATCTTGCAATCTATGATGCTCTCCACAAACTAGTTTTCTTCAAAATGCATTCAAGAACTTAAAAAAGAAATGTCTTTAAGTGCTCCATAACTTGCATGTGTGACTGCAGACATTGAGTATTTGAATATATAATATTTTTGGTTATGATTGAGATTAGAGGCGGCTATACTTTGTGAGTTGTTCAATTAGGTGAATTTTGAGTTGATGAGCTAGCCATGTGTGTTGCTTTTCTCCTGAATTTTAATTATTCTCTTGCCTCTTTCAAAATTTTTTTAGGGAAATTATAGTCACTTAAAGCATATATTTAGGGTAAAATATATGTTCTATTTTATTTTTATTTTTGCAATAAAGAGGACATTTGATTAAAAATACTTTATCCGACGGACACTTAGATGCAATAGGCCCGCAATATGCCCAATGTCCCGCTGCAATATAATGAAAAGCTATTCTTCTCGGAACAAAGGGAACAAAACCGCACGTTGGATTTACAGATTGTACCCTTCCTGTTAATCCGTAAGGATCAGACACCGACGACAATAGACAATATCTACCCTTCATGTTAATCCGTAAGGATCGGACACCGACGACAATAGACAGTATCTACCCTTTATGTTAATCCGTAAGGATCGGACACCGACGATAATAGACGATATCTACTAATGACATAACAAAAGTTAAGATTAAGCAACTAATAAGATTGTGACACTTCATTATAATTATGTATCCGTCGGATTATGTTGCTCCTACAAATACATTGAATCGAGTATGAGTGAAATTTTAACTCGATATCATGATTCCACCTATTCGGTTTTGTTCAAGCCAATTAAGAGGGTGTTTGGATTAGCTCATGAGCTGGTCAAACAAGATCATGAGCACAAAATAGCTCTTTTCAGCGTTTGGTTACGTCTAAAATAGCTCATGAGCACTTGCTGATGAGC
>JAYMTF010006613.1:0-10077 GCA_036897485.1 Pelargonium nanum
GATTGCTTAGCCTAAGCCAAAAAAAAATGATGGCCTAGATTCTTCCCTATATATATATATATTATTAGACTCATCTAGCTCATTCAATTAGTTGGATTTTGATTGGTTACACTGAAGTTATGGGCCAGGTGATTGATCTGAGAGATTTGTACTACCTATTGGCTACACTATTGTGAATGGTAAACATGAGAGAATAATTCCACCAAATGGCTACACTACCTTTTCTATTCTACTCTAAATTCTAAAACTAAAAACATCATCCACCAAAACTTTATATTGCCCTGAAATTCGTTGAGGTATATTGTATTCTATATTTCGCTAATATTTTTTTCATATTCAATTCACTATCTATTAATTGTTGAGATTTTATAGCTCATATCTAATGGTTGTTTCTCCTTCTATTTAATATTTCAGTAGCCAATTCTCTGGGGATATTCGGTCACAATTAGAGAATGATTTTATGATATCGCTTCAAGCTGAGGCAAGTCATGTCAATTGCTTTGTAACTTTAATTCATGGGTTTATTCTTATTATGAAGATGTTCATCCGCCCTCTGATTGCTAATCTGTCTTTTGTTTCAGTTCACTGAGGGAGATGAACTGGTGCCCATTAGACCACTGCCTTGGTACCCTGAGAACCTTGCTTGGCATTCAAATTTTTCTCGGATGCAGCTAAGGAAGAACCAAACCCTTGAAAGGTAATTCATGCATTGCTTTATAATGAGGGCAATATGCTGGTGGGGCCAATTTGATATATAACAATGTATAATGTGGGTAACACGGCAAATTCTTCAAACTAAAGCTACTGTTACATAACTTGAATTATGAAACTAGATCTAAATGTCTACTGCATGTGCTTTGCTAGTTAGTTGTCCTAACCTAATAAATTACAGGTTCCATGAGTTCTTAAAGCTAGAAAATGAAATTGGGAACATCACAAGACAGGAAGCTGTGAGCATGGTAGGCCAACTTTAGATATAATTACTGTTTGTTTCTGTTGTGTACTTTATTTGAAAAAAGTATTTACTCTTTTATTGACCGCTTCTGGTACAGGTACCTCCCCTCTTCCTTGATGTGCATCCAGATCATTTTGTACTTGATAGTAAGCCACTTATGGTGCATTTAAATGTCATTTCCTTTTGTTTTGCTCGAATGTAGTATAGAAAATTGAGTATATATAGTTCCATGTCCCTCAAACAACCCATCCTGGATGTGTCAGAAAGTTTTAATCCTTGGGTGTACAATCACAAGAGGCTCTTCCAGTTGAACCAACTGGTGCCCTTTTTTCTTCCAGCCATTATAAAACACGACTTGTTACATAACTCCTTCCATTGTTTCTATGCAGTGTGTGCGGCACCAGGTTCAAAAACATTCCAGCTGCTAGAGATTATACACAAGTCAATGGAACCGGGATCGCTACCCAATGGAATGGTCTGTTTCCTTGAATATACTCTATTACTCTCTTTATGCCAGTGTGACATGCAACTGCTCTCCTTTTACTAAGGCACCTATGAAAATGATTTCTCATTATTTCTTATTCTTGATTAGGTGATAGCAAATGATCTTGACGTTCAAAGATGCAATCTTCTCATCCACCAAACTAAAAGAATGTGCACTGCTAACTTAATAGTTACAAACCATGAGGCTCAACAGTTCCCCAGCTGCCGATTAAAAAAACGCTCTAATGAAATTGGTTCAGAGCTGAGTATGAATCAAATTTTCTTTGATCGTGTCTTATGTGATGTTCCCTGTAGTGGAGATGGTACACTTCGCAAGGCTCCAGATATTTGGAGGAAATGGTGGGTTTAATCCACCTCTCTTTCTCTTCCCCCATTTCTTTCTTTATTAATTTGTACGGGATCTAAATATCTGTTTTAGATTGCTTTTTAAAGATGATGATATATGTTTTGCTCTAATACAGGACTCCAGGAATGGGGAATGGGCTCCATAGCTTACAACTTAGAATAGCCATACAAGGTACCTTAATTGAGAAACCCTTTGTTTTCAATTAAAGTCATATGCTTATTAGGCTTTTGGTCTCATTCAGTCATTCTTCTTGTTTTTGCATGGAGGATGTAACTTGAAATTTCATGTCCTTTTGTGGTTGCTTTAACTGTTTAGTGGAGAACTAGAAATCAATTTATGCCATTACTTCTTTATTGACAATAAAGATATGCAAGTGAATTCCCAAAGACATTGTACTTGAGATCACTCAGTTTATGTATGGTAACACGCAAAATTGTGGCAGTTTTGGCCTAATTGAACTGCTCACTTTTCCTCTTGTGGCATTTGTGAACTCATGTTTATAAAATCAGTAATGCTTTTTCACTAAAGCTGCATGTGGTCTTTGCTCCCTTGATTTGAGAATTGATGTAGATGAAATTAATCTCATCATTATTTAGAGTTATACTTGAAATATTTTTCGTTAAATGGGTGTGCAAAACTTTACAGGTTTATCTTTGCTTAAAGTTGGTGGAAGAATGGTTTACTCTACTTGCTCTATGAACCCAGTTGAGAATGAGGCTGTGGTTGCTGAGGTAATTTTATTACTTTTTGCATCCTAGACTGAGCTTGTCTAATTACACTAACTCCCTTTCTTCACTCTTTTGGCTTTGTCTTCAGATTTTGCGGAAGTGTGGAGGCTCTGTTGAACTTGTTGATGTTTCTGGCGAGCTTCCTCAGCT
Source organism: Pelargonium nanum (assembly GCA_036897485.1). Classification (NCBI taxonomy): domain Eukaryota; kingdom Viridiplantae; phylum Streptophyta; class Magnoliopsida; order Geraniales; family Geraniaceae; genus Pelargonium; species Pelargonium nanum. The sequence goes on from JAYMTF010006613.1 coordinate 2,684, forward strand.
TATACGCCGGCAAGGTCTTAAGAAATGGAAGGTATTTTGCTATTGCTAAATTCACTCTAGGTTATTCCATTTTTTTAAGGCTTAGCGCTACACTAATATACGAGATTCTGGTTTAGTAGTATTTGTCATAAAACATTGCAAGACTTGGGCTTGGTTTCTTAAGATTGGCCTCTTCCCTAATATCGCATTATAACCTTATAAAATTGGTAATACTTAATTCCTTGTCCTGTGCATTAGTATCTATTTAAAATCTAATTTCAAACAGTTTCTACTTTCTAATGGGTGTAACTATCTATTTAAAATCTAATTTCAAACAGTTTCTACTTTATAATGGGTGTAACTAGCTATTGATGTCAAATCATCCGCCTGCCTTTAGATATTGAAGAACAAAACATACAAATACTCCTGAATTAAAAAAAAAAATTGTGAGAAAATTGAGAATGATATAAATAGATGGCTCAAATTTTGACCATTATGGACAAAAGATACATACTAGAGATAATCCCATAAAAGAAAGCAAGGCTTTGCAAATGGTTAGAACTCAATATTTCTAATAATATGTTCTAGAGTTTGAAATGGGCATAGGAAAACACGTGTTTTGTGTAGCCGATAGGCCGAAAAGGCTTCCTTGTGGAGCCCCTTAAAAATCACTATTTTGTTTGGTTGCAAGCCACACTCAGTATGAACTGTGTTGTATATGGTACATAAATTATTTTGTTTAAAACATGTCTTTCGGTTATCTACAAGCTGCTATAGATTTCTGTATCATGTTTTCACTTCGATGCACTTGGCAACAGATACATGACAAGGGCAGTTCATTTATGTCCTTCAAAGACATCCCCAAATTCCGCAGAAGTGTGATTGTTCCCGGCATGTTTCCTTCTGGCAGAAGCTATCCAGACCCAACTGAATTAGTGGAAAAGGATGAGAATGGTGTTACTCCCGAGACTGGGATCCAGTCAGCTGAAGATTCCGTGGCTCATCCTGAGGATTTGGATGAAGTTTGTGATCTCCCACTAGAGCGTTGCATGAGGATAGTACCTCATGATCAAAATGGCGGAGCCTTTTTCGTTGCTGTCTTCCACAAAATTTCTCCTTTGCCACCAGGTACACATCAAATACCATTTATGCTCCCGTATAAATCTTAGGTAGGAGTAGGAGTGTAGAACTGCGCATCTGTCCACAGCCAGACTTGACCAAACCAGGTCCCTACCAGGTGGACCAAAGACCGGACTGAACCTAAATGGTTTGGATCGAATTTCAATAAATTTTATTACTAAAATATGTCTTGAGAAAATTTTAAAATGTATGAAATAGTGATAGTTGGAGTGAATTTGGTGAGTAATAATGGAGTGGATGGTACCAAAAATGATAAAAAAAAAAACAAATTTAAATGATATTTTATTATAGAATTCACTTTTTAAAATGGCATTAAAATAAAAATCGGTCTGGACCAATTTTGGACTGGTACTGGACCAAAGACCAGACCAAATCCATTCAGTCTGGTTCGGTCCATTATTCCGGTCTGACAAAAAAAATGCACTGCCCTAATCTTAGAAAGTAGAAACCTAGGAGAAAAAAGACATTTATCATGATAATAGACCAAAGAGGCTTTGATAAAATATTCGGGGGATTATTGTTGAGTAAGCTCCTTTGTTCCTTTCTGCTTTTGCTGACTCTCTTAAGTATGTGTTGATTTTCTCATCAGCCATTCAGGAGAAACCAAATGGCGTGCAAGAGATTTCACATTCTGGAAATGGTGAGCCACAAGAAGAATTACCGGATGAGGTTAGTGAAGAGGTAAATGGGTTGGATGTCAATTCAGCAGATGTTATTGTTGAGAAACTTTCAGAAGCAGCCTCGGATGCGGATTTAAATGATGAACCTGATGCTTCAGTTTTGGAACCTAATCCCGCCAATTCTTCTGAAGAACCACCGGAGGAATTGGAATCAAAAGAATCCATTGCTCCATCTGACAAGGAAACTAATACGGGAAAACCAGGAGGAAAGAGAAAGTTGCAGATGCAAGGCAAGTGGAGAGGGGTTGATCCCGTTGTTTTCTTCAGGGACGAAACCATTATCAACAGCATAAAGACATTTTATGGTATTGACGAGTCCTTCCCGTTCAATGACCACCTTGTCACTAGAAACAGCGATGTTAATTCTATGAAGAGGATCTACTATGTTTCAAAGTCGGTTAAGGATACTCTTGAGCTGAACTTACTCGTTGGGCAGCAACTCAAGATCACTTCCATCGGCCTTAAGATGTTTGTGAGTATTCTTATTCATTATCTCGGTATAATGGTATTGTCTCTATTTGTGCATCGTGCTATCTTCGTTGTCTCTTTTCTTTCCTCACCTAGGATAAAGTTCATTCATGTCTCGCTAAAGTTCGTCTACTGTTTCAACTTATTTTTGTAAAATGTGGACATTTGAGAAAAGTGAGGGTGAGACTCAGTGGAGCGGTAAGGTTGTCGTGTTTTGACCTTGAGGTCACTGATTCAAATCAATGAAGCAACCTTTCTTTAAAAGCAAGAGGAAGGCTTTATAAATAAATGACCTTCCCAGACCTTGAGAGCCTTGTGCATAGAGCTGGCAATTTGGATCCAAAACCCAGACATCCAAAATATTTTTACCGGTTTGGGTCACATAAAATAAACCCGATTAATTTTTTAGTCGGGCTGACCCACTTCATGCAACCCACTCGAACCCGCAACTTTTTATGAGCCGCTTTCGGGTTAGATCTTTTCTACCCGAACCCTAAGACATGATATGACCCAAAATTCGAATTGCCAGCTCTACTAGTGCATTGGACTGCTCTTTCTGGAAATTGAGTGAAGTGCTGAGCAACCTTTAAAAGGCCAGTTGAACAGGAGGAAGGTTGCATACCTAAATTAGGGCTGTGCAAAAATCCCCGTGACCTGCTTGACCACGGTGTAAATGGACAGCCCACGGTGTGAACAGTTGCGACCCGTGAGCCCCCCGCCCCCCGCTACACTAACCTTTAAAATGCCTGTTGAGCGGGATGAAGGTTGCATACATAGTCGTAAATGACCTACCTGGACCTTTGGAGCCTCGTGCTCTGGGGTGTTAAAAAATTCCATTATGTGTAGCCTTTAGAAGGCCTATTGATGATTTACATTTTACTTTGGTATCACTGACAATTTTCTCTTTCCTCACATACAGGAGCGGCAATCACAACTAGCGGGCAGCAACGCCCCATGTGCTTTCCGGATATCATCTGAAGGATTGCCCCTGATTCTCCCATACATAACCAAACAGATCCTACGTGCATCTCCGGTAGACTTCAAGCATCTCCTGCAATACAAAACTATCAAATTCGCCGATTTTGTTGACACCAAGTTTGGTGAGAAAGCAACAAAACTAATGATGGGATACTGCGTGATTATTTTGGGCAAAGGTCAGTAGTATCATCTACACCAAGTTATCTTTACGCATGTGTCTGTAAACAAGCCGAGCTTTTAGCGAGCCGCTCGAGCTTGTTTCGCTAAATATTTGGCTTGAGCTCGAGCAAACCCGACCCTAAATTTTGGGTCGTTTAATAAATGAGCTGAGCTTGTGCCAAAATCTTTTTGGGTTTCAGTTAATAAAATATCAACAATCCGGGCATGAGCTCATTCAAACTCGAGCTGAGTCTGTATAATTCTAGGCTGATTCAGCTCAATAACACTCCTATGCCCGTGCACGTTTTTTACTTTTCAGGTGAAAAACCCCCATCAGATCGTATCGAAGTGACCAAAAGAACAATTGCGATCGGGTGTTGGAAGGGCCGGGGTAGTTTGACTGTTATGGTCACCGCAATAGACTGCCAAGAATTGCTGGCAAGGCTCGCAGCACGAAATGAAATCGAAAAGGAGTCTCCGAACCCGGACAATGGCAATGGAATCGACGAGACAAAGTCGGAGAAGCTATCTAACGAGACTGCGGATGGAACAGAAGACATGAAAGACGTCGAGATTGAGGATGTTAAGGCAAGTCAGTGACTGTCGCACCAAAATTTTGAGTAACTAAATTATTATTATTATGTTGTACTATTATTTTTAGATAATTTAGTATTGGGTTATGTAAGTTGATACTTTCTCATGCGATTGGTTTTATTTATGTAGTTGAATCTCTTGCTATTTGTTGCATACCTTATTATTCGTTTCTGTATTTTAGGAATTTGACCGTTATGGTTTGTGCAGCTGAGTTAGTAGTAAAAGCAATTTCAGTTTATATTCATTTTGGACGGTTATTTGATCGGTTTAAAGATAACAATTTGGACACGAACCCGTGGACACTATAAAAAGTCCGACCAGCCTTAAAACCAACGCTACTATGTATTCGGGTTTAAGTTAGATTTTGCCATCGAACCTGAAACTCGAATTGACAGTTTCAAGAAAGTTCACCATATTACCCATATAATAATAAATAATAATTAAGAAAAAAGACCATTTTAAACGCCTGCACTTTCTGTTCTTCCATAATCAAACATGCAATTAAATCTGCTTCTTGTGCAAACTAATCTACAGGACAATGAAAAATTATACAACAAAACCACACCTTCCAAAAAAAATTGCTAAACAGACCAAATACCCAAATCTAGATCCGACTATTTGGGCCACGGGTCAGGATAATACTCACGTGTTAGTACTTATAACTGTTTGTCGGTCTTACCCTTTCCCACTGAGTAGTGAGACATGTTATGACTGACAAAAAGTTGTCCAATAAAAACACGTTCATTTTCTGGCCTGGTTTGTTTAGACCCAAAACCAGAATCTCCAATCAAATTATGACGATGCACAACACATGCTGCTCTTGACCGGAACTTCTTGTGCAGGGCCTTGGATATCGATTTTCTTACCTGCTGCCAGTGATGCATTGCCGTTACCTTGATTTTCACTTGCCGATAGGCTCTTCTTATTCACAATGTTGAAGATTTGTGTCAACACAGTCGTGAAAGCAGTCTCGACGTTTGTTGATTCCAATGCTGAGGTTTCCAGGAAAAATAGTCCTTCCTTTTGGGCGAATTCCTTGGCGTCGTCAGTTGGAACTGCTCGCTGGCTCTCGAGATCACTCTTGTTCCCGATGAGAATGATAACAATGTTCTTGTCGGCGTGGCTTCGCAACTCCTCGAGCCAACGAGGTATGTGATCAAATGTTTGGCGTTTGGTTATGTCGTATACTAGCATTGCCCCGACAGCGCCTCTGTAGTATGCACTCGTAACTGCTCGATAGCTGCATTTGAATGAACAGGTTGGGAAAAAAGATGTTAGCGCCTGATAAATTCTGGTTGAAAGCATTTAACCGTGGATCAAGTATCAACCATCAAGTTCTTGATTTGCATATCCAGCTAAGATATGAGCTGAGACGTCTAGAGGTGTCAGCAATAAGCCAATAACACAGGAGATGTTAACTGTTTTTGTTCCTTAGGTACCGTTTGGATTCTTGAATTTGACTTGAAATTTGGGATTTGAAATGTTATATTTCAAACACAAATGTAATGTTCGGGAAAACCCACAAAATTTCAAATGACAAGGTAAGAGTTGTCAATTGAAATTTCATGTTGTGGGGATGTTTTGAATACTATTGGATTAGAGCCAGATTCTTGGTGCATCCAAACACTGGGTTTGATTCAAATCCAATAATCCAAACGGATCATAATAAAATTTCAAATAACAATGTAAGTTGTCATTTAAAATCCCGTACTCTGAATCCTACTGGATTTGAGCCGAATCCAAATTATGTGCATCCAAACGTTTGATTTGGCTCAAATCCAATCCAAAAATTGAAACATGCCATTAAGTTATTATTACATTCTAACATTTGGAAAGCCCTTTCATTTCAATACCATTAAACCAACGGTCATCGACAGATATCAGCTATAAACAGAGAGGGAGAGGGAGTCTTCACGGTTTAAGACGTTCAGAGGCGTTCCCTTCAATTTAAGTGTTCATCTTCTCTCACGTTAAAACCAGTTTTGTATTCTATTCTATTCACTAAATATGCTACAAGAGAAAGCTGAATCCTGATTTAACATTACTACGCAGTCCAGATCATCATATGTTTTGTTAACTTGATATTTGGCACTCTAGACTATGAGCCCATTTCCTATACCTTGAGTTGTAGAGCAGTAGCATCTATATCTCAAGTGTAGATATATTTGAGAAAACACTTTCGTCATTTGCCTTATGCTAATAGTCAAATCTTAAACCTAAGATTCACCGCGTAAAATCTGGTAAATATATATATCAAAACCGAGCCATTCCCTAACAATGTTTCTAGCAAAACTCTTTGGAATCCTGAGCTCGTATTCTGATCCTCAACTCTATCCTATATAACACAGCACACGAGAATTAAATCTACTAAAATTAAACTTGAGCCACATGCTAAAGTTGAAACCAATCTAAGAATTTATAGCTCATCTCAGCTAAAGTCTCAGTATCTTCTAGTTAAGAAACTGTGATCACTAGTCAGCCAATATAAACATGAACTGAATCATGTATGAACAAAACTATCTAGCTTAAAATAACAGTACAAGTCTATCTAGTAGATTGTTCAATTGATCTTTAATTAGAACCATAGCACACACCATATCCATAATTCGGAAACCAAGTTTAATTTCAAATTAGCAAACACCATATTCTGATAATTTCTACCTTCGATTAGAACTATACATACAACAAATCTGTATTAGGAAAATAAAATTGAAAAAATAACTCTAATGCATCGAATTCTCTACACTAACAAAATGTTGTTCATTGAATTTCAAATTCATAGAATACGAATTCCTCTACAGATTTCTGATAAATTGCTACCTATGATTAGAACTACAGCATACATCAAATCTATATCAGGAAATAAAAGTTGAAAAAACAGCTCTAAATGCATGGATATCTCTACACTAACGAAATGTTGTTCATCGAATTTCAAATTAATCCAGCACGAATTCCGATTCAGATTTCTGATAATTGCTACCTTTGATTAGAACTATAGCATACAGCAAATCCATAATAGAAAATTAAAGTTGAAAAATAGTTCAAATGCAACGAGTTCTCTACACTTTTGAAATGTTGTTCATCAATTTGAAATTAATCCAGTACGAATTCCGATTCAGATTTCTGATAATTCCTACAAGTGAGAAGAACCACGCCACAATTGAACCAAAAACAGATCAAAACATGCAGGAATCCACAGAATCACACTCTACTCAGCATAAATCCATGAACACAACAAGCATGACAACACAACAATCAAATCGCATCACACAAGCAAGCAAAAAAACAGGTAGAACAAGAAGACGAATCAAAACAGAAATATCACAAAGCACAATACCGTTCTTGGCCAGCAGTGTCCCAGATCTGAGCCTTGACGCTCTTGTGCTCGATGACCAA
>JAYMTF010006614.1:0-10073 GCA_036897485.1 Pelargonium nanum
TCATTCAATATTATTATAATAAATTTATAACATGGTTTAAATCTTTAATAATAAAGACCCGAACAAAGTCGGGTTTAAAAACTAGTAATATAAATAGTATATTGTGTATATAAAATTCATTCATTTTTTTTAAATGCAATATATGAAATTTATTCTTATGAGATAAGAAATTAGAAATAAATATAATCTAAACTAATTATTTGAATATTTAAATAATATATATTTCAAATTAATTAAAAGTTAATCTCTATTGTCTTTTTATAACTAATTTAGAATATAAATAAATTTCAAATTTTACATTATATTAATTATATATTTAATTATAATTGACATGTGACACAAAATTGTAAATTAAAATTGTCACATGTCAATTAATTAGACACTCAATTAGAATTGGAAATGACACATGTCATTCAATTAGTTAGGGACTCCACTTTATAATATATATATTAGATTTTCAATCTCATATTTTTCTCATCTACCTTCATCCAGCCGGCACATGAAGTTTTCCGGTGTTGGACGGCTTAGTTTTTCATACAGACAACAATGGTGGATTGATTTTTTCTATTAGTGAAACTTCATGAATTCCGGCACATGTATAGTTCTTATTTCATGAAATTATAATCTATTTCAAGTCAAAAAAAAATCTCTAAAAGATTATAATATTGTTAAATCAAAAACACTTGTTATGAAGCTTGTTTAAGCTTATGGAACTGATAATTAAGTAAATATGTTTCATCAAAAACACTGCCATTGTAATTAGGTTTAAGTTTTGTTTAGTTCTTGAGACGAATTACATTGTTTGATATTATATTAAAAAAATACCAATTAAAAGTGGAATGATGAAACTATAAGCAAAATCACGAGTTGTGTTGATGATGATGATAGCTCAAACAATGATGGAGATGGTGAAGAAGGGCTGGAGGTTTCAGCGTGAATAGATATTAAAGGAGAAGATAATATAAAAATTAGAGTTTTTACAATAGGATTTGAAACTATGTAGTTTTTGAATTAGTCACTTACTCAAAATTACGTAGTTTTTGGTGCAACTGATATAATAGTTATATTAGTTAACTGATACTCATTTTACTCTTATATATAATTAATATATTTAATAATATTACTTACATAAGGTGACCCGGCCGGTCAATCCGGGCGAACCGGTCAACCCGGTGACATGCCAGGTTTTATGACCGGTCCGGTTTTTAAAACATTGAGATGAAGCATAACAAAACATTCTTCCTATATGACTGCTTAAGAGGGTTGTGTTGGAATTTCATGTCAAAATTCTTTAAGCTCAAGTTAAAAATGCAACATTTTAACGCAAACTAGATGCTAAAGAACAAATGCATGGTCCAAAAGAAAACTAAGAAACAATATAATTTGCCACAAAATTCAACATTTTTCGGTTTGATTTGACCAATATTTTAGTCGGGTCAGATTTATCATAAGATTTTGAGTTTGATCGAATCGTACAAATTTGTACTCAACATTTTAACCTCTATGGTGAAACTCAAGTCGATTCGTGGATTGAACCCATTTCACCCGGATCCGGATTAGACTTCATCCACTCGAAACCAAACAAACCGAACCCGAAAGCCGAAGTTTCAACCAAATTCTAACTCTTAGGAGAGGTGTTGGTAAATTAGCAGAGAGGGTTAGTTGTTGTGGAATCGATGATGGAGGAAAAGGGAAAAGGAAGCGAGAGATGGACAGGAGCCATAGCTAATCTATCAGAGATGACCTCCAATTTGGAGTCGCTCCAGAAGATCCTTCTCAAGAAGGCTGTGTTTGTCGACGAAGAAACCTTTGCCAAAGCCTCTCTTACATCTGAACAAGCTCGAACCATCAAGGTCGATTTCTATTTCTTTCTTCTTCTTTTTTCTTTTTGGGGATTTATTGATTGATATAACCATCTGGGTAACTCGTATTTGATGCAATTATTAATTGTTTTGCTATTAATCTTCATGATCTGTTGTTGAACTGTGTATATCGATTCTTTGCTTGATTTGCCCAATTGGTTGACATTGGCTTGGTTGTGATAATTCTGATCCGTTTATATTGAGGAAGTGGAATTATTAATATGTTAGATTTCAAATTCTGATTTTTTACTTGGGATTTAGCTTTTTACTTGGAGGAACCTTTGTTTTGGGTTTATTTAAGATGTGTACTGACTACTGGAAACCAAACGCTTGACTTTGATATGTTAATCTAGATGTTTGTATTACTTTTAACCATTAGCTAACTTAACTGTGGCAGCAAGAAAGAAACATCCAAGATCCGACCATTTTCTGAATTTCCCGTATAATTTAGTGTGTCATCTTGGACCAAACTTTCTGGTAAGAAAGCTGCTTTCTTACTACTATTAGTCTTATCCAGAGACTGACACAGACTGCCTTTTCAGGTCGAGGTTTTTGGGGTTGAAGACTTGGGTGAATGAAATGTTTTTTTCTTGCACGAGTCATTTAATTTTATGCTAATTCAGCTGTGAATAAGCTTTGCAGTTTGAGTTACGTTTGAATAAGAATATCGGAAGTAGGTATATACAGTTCTTCATAATGGTGACAGTGGCCAATTTTTTTACTATTCCCGAATTTGAGTGTAAGCAGTATAAAAAATCTAGTTACCTAGATGCATGCTCTTAGTATTTTTATGTTTCTTTATTTGTCCCAAAATGAGAGTCTTGTTTCATTATTAGGAAGTTAGTTATGCATGGAATAACACTAATATCTCTATAATAAGTTTGTTAGTGTTCCTTGAGTTTGTTAAAACACAATTTTATGGGGCTACAAGAGTAAATGTACACCATTAACTGACTATTCCTTAATTTCTCAAAATAGAAATCAAAACACTCATTTTGGGACCGAGGAAGTAGTAAAAATACTACTCCATCCGTCTCAAAGTGAGTGCACACTTTCCTATCTTTGTAAAGATTAACAATGAGTTAGTTAGAGTTAGGTTTTCTCCCTTATACCCCTATGTGCTCTTGTTGTAAAAAAACTTAAGGTGTTCTTACTAAGTTTTGTTAAGTATATTGTTGGTAATTCATACATAACTAACTAACCAAAATAGGAAGTGCACACTCATTTTGGGATGAAGGGAGTAGCATTTGTGGGAAAACAATACAGACATGGTTAGCGGGACCTCTGTTTGTAACTTTGCTAACACTCATGATAGAATAAGTGAAGTGGAAAAGGAACAATTGCGTGTTATGCTGGTTTTTAATAAGTATTCAAATTTACATTTAAAGGATTTTTTCATTACCGATGACTATTGGAAGAATGGAAGCCTTTGAGAGACTTTGTTAAGAATGGATTATTTTCATTTTTTTTACCGAATAGTAAGTAGGTGGCTCAAATAATGTTCATTGCATAATACTAGATATGTTTGATTCTTTCCTTCTATGATCCTAGTTTTTTGTAAACACTGCAAAGTTGCTTGAAGTGACTTCATTTCAATGCATCTTATTTTCTGTAGGTTCTTGAACAAAGGGTAGAAACTTTGGAAAGAGAACTTGATGCTGCCATTTCAGCTGCTGCACGGGCACGTTCAGAAAAACGACAGGCTGAGGCGGCACAAAAAGCTGCTGAATTACATGCACAAGAGGTTACAAAGGAGCTTGAGAACACCACGAGTAAGTGAAATCCAAAATAATATTTTTAGTAATAAATCACTGAAAATGAAATTGATAAACAAGTTTGAAGATGTCATGTGTGTGAAGGGTGAACTTTATAATTTGCATCGCAACACTTCTTAATTCGTAAATGATTTTGTATATACCTGAATTGCTTAACCATTAAGGGGAAAATACAGAAGCTGATTTGGCGTACTGAAATTAAAACCATCTGAAATGTGTGATTTCTCGAACTGGTGCTTGAGCGCCGACTAAATCTTCTCTTAATTGTGTCTTCTATTATTGGTGTGTTCAGTTGGGTGCTCTAATTAGGGGATGGGATGGGGTTGTGGAAGGTTTCCTATTATGCTTGTCCCAATTTCTATCCTTTCATGGATTTCTTACTGTATTTTACTATATATTAACCGCAGAGGTCTTTGAGCTGCACATGGAAGAGTTGCGAGCAAAGCAAGAAGAGATTTCCAAGCGAGATAAAGAAATTAAGCTCCTAGAAGCTATAATTCAGACACTTGGTGGCAAAGAATCACGGTCTTCCAATGGGTAAAGACCTATATTCTTCCCCATGAATGGCTTAGTCAACATTTCTTCTTGTACTTCTTTACATGTGTGACTTTATATGATCTCCATGCCTTTGTTAACTGCAAACACTCCAAATTCTTGGTTCAAATTAACATGTGCAGTTGTGATGCACGTTAGGTTTCCCAGAATATCCTCACGTGATTAGGTATAGTAGGGTCAGCAATACTTGTTGAATTCGCTCGATATGTTCCACTAATAAGTTTAGTATGTAAAATTATCATGTATCTGCTCTTTGTACCTACAGACATTCTGTAAAGATCTTAGAGAATCTCTCTTACAGTCACTGAAAGCAAACCAAAAAATGAAAAGGCTCTAAAGGCACTGTCCTAGCAAAGTGGAACCAATAAAATCTCTGAAATCTCTCGGAGACAGATTAAGCATTTGCTCTCAACTCTGGTAAGGTGTTCGTATTAGCATTTGCACATTCTTGTGACCTTATCTTGCTTGTAATCCAAAAAACAAGAAGTTGGTTAGACCAAGTTAGTGTGTTTATTGTTCTTATGCATCTATTTTTCACATTCATCTCAATCATCCTATTTATGGTTGAAATTCAGCCAAGCAAATGACAGCATGATGCTTCATTACTCATCACTCAGGTGGCAATTTGTTGTTGCTTATGTAGTTTTGAGTATGGTCAATGTGGACCATACCAGAATTACCAATTTGTTTATCCTTGACACTGAACCTGTCTTTAGTCCATGTTGTATTACTAATGTCTATTTCCTGCTTCACCGCAAGATCTAACAGTTTTTAACGAGTTGTTTAAATTTTATCGGGCCTAAACCAATTTGTGTGGTTTAAATTCCTTGCTCGCGTGTATATAGCTGTAATTGATTGATATACATAAAGACAAGAAAAATGTTTCATTTTGATTCGCCAATTGTACATATTGTTTGGTTTTCTAGCTGTGTGAGTGGGATGAGGTCTCAGTATCGATTCCCACTCAACACATATTTGGTGGTGGTGGTGTAAGAGACCACTTTGTTGCAGTAAGGTGCCAAAAGCCCTAGGCTAGGGTTAAGAGGCTTTGTCTCTTTCCTGAACACTATTGATTCCTTGTATATATACGTCTTTAGGTTGGCATGACAATTATATAATGTTTAAGTTTGCTAAATCTATGAACGAGAGTGCAAGACCATTTTGGAACACAATTCACATGGATAATTGGGGATTAGGATACAAGTGCCCTGAAAAATTCCCGTAGTAGAGAGCTTAAAATTGGATCTAATTGAGCGCGCTTCTTAATGTATACCTCAAAACAAGACGTTCGGCTTTGAAACAAGTAGTTTTAGTACAATAGTCGACACAGATTTCACTTACTTTCAGAAATTCGCTCAACTTATGGTTGGATTTATAAGAGATTTAATCAATACATTTACCATACTGGTACCTATGACCCCTTCAATGGGGGAGGTTTTTTTTTCCTTTTTTTTTTTTTTTTGCCAAAATAAGTTTGGCACCCTTTGGGCTAATGGCCCAGAGCATTTTTATTGGGAGTCGATCTAGTACATCAATTAAAGTTAGTACATGCATAGTGAAAATGTGGGAACTCGAAATTTAGACCGAATTGAGTGTGCACCTTAGTGCATAGCTTTAACAAAGGCTTTCGGTTTCAAAACAAGCAATTTTGGTGAAACCATTAGTGAAACACTTGTTCAAAAGAACTTTTAAAGTTCGTGGAACAAGAATCATCCATGTCTGGTGTGCTTAGCATCTAAATTCTGAAAGGAAAAACTCTAGTCTGATAGTATTTATGTTGAGTTCCAAGAGATTACTCAAAATTAATTTGTAGAAGGAAACCAATTTCTAAGATGAGATGAATCTGAAACTCAAAACGGGTTTGGTTGGTATAAAATGGCTTAACCAAATTTTAAAGCCATGCCTGATTTACAATAGGCGTTTTGTTTTTGTTTTTGATAAAAATTGTATCATTAAATTATTTTAAAATCATTATTGATGTTTCATACGTAATTAACTTTTTAGCAAAAATAAAAATAGAAATATAGGTTTCGTGCGAATTGGTGATGCGATGGGGGCGAGAATTTATAAGGATCCGTGGTTGGTGGAGGGTACTCTGAGTAGAGTGTTGTCGGAGGCTCCTGAAGGATGGGATGATGGTAGGGTGTGTTGGCTGTTTGAGGAGTGGAGAAGGGAGTGGGATTGGAGTGTGGTGAACCAGCTTTTCTCGGGGGAGGAGAGGACGGCTATAGGGCGTATTATCCTAAATCGGGGTAATATTGAGGATAGTTGGGCGTGGAGTCTTCAGAAGGATGGAAGCTACTCGGTCAAAAGTGCTTACAAAGCTCTTGTTTCGAACTCAGGTAATGGTGGAGGTTCGGTGGTGGACAGGGCACTGGCGGAGGAAGACATGGGCGCTGAAGTGCCCTCCCAAAGCTCGTCATTTTATATGTAGGGCGTGCTGCACAGTGGCGGACCTACTCAAGCAAATGGGGGGTCATTTGACCCTATATTTTGTGGAAAAATTTGTATTTTATAGTTAAAGTTAGTGTTAAATTTTTTTTACAGCAAGTTGACACTCCAAATAAGTTTAAAAATTTATTTTTGGCCCCACATACTAAAATTCTTGAATCCGTCCCCTGGTGCTGTAGGTATGTGCCTACTGTTGCTCGGTTATATGAGAGAAGGGTGGAGGTGGACACAGTCTGTACTTGTTGTGGGAAGAAGATGGAGACATTGGAACATGCTATATTGGGATGTAGGGAGGTGGCGGAGTGTTGGAGGAGGAGTGGGATCGGCGTGTTGTAGCGGGTTGGCTGGTCCTACAAAGAGTGGTGGAGGTGGAGTCTGATGCTATCATGGTGGTGGTGGCTTTGCAAAATAAAAAGTCTATTGCTCGTAGGTTTGGTTTGTTGGTTATGGATTGTTTGGCTCTTGTTCATGATTTTCACAGAGTCGTTTTTCCGTAAGTAAACCGCTCTGCGAATAAGGTAGCTCGAGTTAGCTCAGCTTCCTTCTTCTATGTCTGAGCGTTGTTTGTTTGATCCAAACTCTTTACTGGATTTAGTTAAAGCTTGTATAATCGTATATTTCCAATAAAAGTTTGGTTCCCTTAAAAAAATAGAAATACAGGAGTGATAAGTGAATGATTAATGCCTACTGCAAGTATGTATACAACATATGCTATTATAATGTATTTTTTTATCATGTTTTATAAATAACCCACAACTGAATTTAATATTATATAAGTTTGATTTTTATAATAGTCATTTTGATATCTCCAGCCAAGCTATCAATTGTAGTGGAAATTACTTATTCACTGTGCATAAGAACGTGATTTGCCATATTGTAGGTGGGACCAGAAAGCTACATATAACTTTCCCTCCAAGAAACCTATAAAAGATATCTGCTATTTTGTCCCTTATTTGGGGTACTTAGCTTAATTGACTATTTTACCCTTTATAGATTACTAATTTGTATACCATGTTCTTTCTTTTTCTTTGTCACCAAGAAATTGAACAACAATAGACAAACGAAATGGATTAACTTAATTATATATTATTTAGTTTTCTGAAAATCACAAAAAGAACATATAAAATTATGTTGATTGCAACAGAAAATAAACATTTTGTTAGTTTAACGCATTAAGTCATTTTTTGAAATGTAAAACAATTTATTAAAAGACTAAGAGATAAAATAAAGAGATTACAATCTAGCGTTGTGCATGTCACAACACAAATAACTTGTGTGTAAAAAGGAAAAAGAAACCAAACACAGAAACACGGAAAATTAAAGTTGGGATTTTTCCTAGTCGTATGACTAGCGTCTAGTCTTTTGACTAGTGGTACGAAACAGTTGGCAGCTAGGGTTTTTTTTTTTCAAATTGAGTCCCGTGAGGACGAAAGTAGAGGGTTATGGCGGCGAACGGTGACGGTGGTGCAAGGAATATGGAGGGGTTGGAAGATAGTTGTGCTAGCCTGAGCATCAGGGAGGAGACGCGTGAGGAAATCTCATATCTGGATTATGGAACGGACCGGTCTGTGGCTGTGAGTTAGTGGGCAATAGTAGGCAGGTTTCTCACAGAGGTTCCTATAAACTTTCATGCGATGAAGAACATGATGGCCTAATTGTGGAGACCAATGAGAAAGATGAGTGTGGAAGAGTTACCTTATGCAGATGATGGGGTGACGAGGTACGTGTTTGAGTTTAACCACGAGAAGGACATGTTGCGAGTGTTGAAGGGAGGTCTGCGGTTCTTCAACAAGCATGTATTTCTGTGTGGACAGCTGGTTCTGGACAAGGATCCCCTACAAGTGTCGTTGTACTCGGTGAGCTTTTGGATTCAACTGCATGGGGTTCCAACGGGATATGTAACGGAGAGAGTATGCACGGACATTGGGAATTTTATTGGTAAGTTCGAAGAGGCAGACAAGAAGAACTTTACCAGAGGAAGGAATAAGGTGTTAAGGATTAAGGTCCTACTTGATATTCACAAATCGCTGAAGAAGGGTATGAAGATCATGATGTATGGTGGAGGGTTGGTGGAGGTCAGTTTCAAGTATGAGCGAATCCCGAACTTTTGCTTTTATTGTGGACTTCTGGGTGACAATGATAGTTTTTGTGAGGCCTTACTTGATCATCCAGAGGACACAGTTAAACAATATGGGGTATTTATGAGAGCGTAGGCTCCCCCGACGTTGAACCAGGCTTCAGCTAAGTGGTTCGTGGACTCTACGAAAGGAGGGGTGAGTACGTCTCGAGTGGGAGAGGGAAGTGTTGGTGGGAGATAACTCGACCGAGATCTAGATATGGAGATGAGATGGAGCAGAATCTGCGAACAGGAAATCCAAAGAAGATAAATGAAAATTTCACAAATGCATGGAATATAATCCACAAACCAAAACTCAACTCCATCAACACAACAACAACAGGAAAAAATCAGAAAGACTAATATAAAATTCAGTTGTATCTCTTCTTGTGGAGGTAAATCAAACGAAAAATAGAGTTAAAAAGCTCGAGAAATCACTCCAGAACAAGACAAAAAGCCAGATCAAACGCTAAACCTAGAAATACGATGAAATTTAACTATACCTTAGAACAAGAGACCTCCGACAAGAGATGTGGAGATCGATTAGATTGAGAAAGAATCTGGAGAAGTAATTGAAAGGAAGTTAAGCAGATTGTTGCAAAATCTGAATGGATTATAATACACATACCACAGCTCTAATCTAAAATTCAACCTATGTGATGAGATCCAACAAAAAATAGAGTTAAAAGCTCGACAAATTGACTTCAGAACAGGATAACAAGGGAGATCAAGCAAAAACTAGAAATACGGTAAAATTTCATTGTACCTTTGACTTTACAGTATGTAGAAGCAGAGACCTCCGACAAGAGATATGGAGATTGATGAGATGGAAGAATCTGAGTAAATGAAAGGAAGATATCACTGTTCGTCGGTGGCGGAGCCAGCTCCTAGTCTAAGTGTAGGCACAATTTTTTTCAATTAGAAGTGCTAAAATTTTGTAGTATTACTCAAATAGTAAATTTTTAAGTTAAATCTTATACTTTCATTGGATTGATAAAAAATTTAAATGAGATTTGACAATAAGTATGAGAGTATTTATGAATAAACTATACATATACATAGACAAATAAAAGAATAATTAAAAAAAAACACTACGAACATTGTAATTATATATTAAATTATAATACACTTTCTTCTATAAGTAATAAGTGTCTAGAATGACAAATAAAAGAATAATTGAATAAACAAAAAAAAACACTACAAACATTATAGTTATATGTTAAATTATAATACACTTCCTTCTAGAAATATTATGTGTCTAGAATGCAATCACTTATCTCATGCAAACAATTATAACATACAAGAGGACAAGTG
>JAYMTF010006615.1:0-10071 GCA_036897485.1 Pelargonium nanum
GGGTTGCTCTAGAATTTCTGGATGTAACTTGCATTTTGATTATGAATTAATAATATTGGTATTTCCTTTCAAAAAAATAAAAATAATTAGTCTACCCTTAAAACCAATTTTTATTTTCATTATAACAGGTTTATATTGTTCCAAATAATTAAATATTGGAAACAAAAAATAATTGAGATACAATAATGGAGGGGAAAAAAGGAGATATAGATAAATGATTGGAAATTAAATAAATCACTAACGTAAATTGATGATGATTAATTTTCAAAAGTTTAGGAGTGTACATTAAAATGCTTTTTTGTTGCCCAATGATACATACAATCCACATAAATGTTCATCTTTTCCAACAACTCTAAACTATGATAATTACTAAATTAGATAAATTCATACTACACATTTAAATGGGACCATTGGAGGAATTTTTAATTTCATAAATCTAAATTCAACATTAGATGATAAAAAAACTAAAAAATGTTGAACATCATGTTGAAGAAATAGGAATTTATTTCTAAAATTATAGGTAGACCTGCATTATTATCCTATTTAATATTGTTTGAACCATTCCTTTTCATACCTGTGGTCTGACTGTATTAGAAATGACCCAAATTGACCGGAATGAGATAGATGAAACAAGGAAATGGTAGGTTAATAAGTCTTTGGGTAGGCAAATGGGCATAATAACATATGGTCAACAAACAAAATACTTTAATTCTCAATAAAATATCTAAAATTTCAACTAAAATACTTTGTTTTATCTTATATTCTTAAATAATATACGGTATCAAAAACACAACTACTTTATAAAGGTTGGTGATGATTATTTTAAGATTACAAACTCAATTTTATTGCACTAGTATTCATTATCATAGATGCTATTTTAACTGATTTTGAGTGGTTTTTCAGTGAACAAAATTATGCAAGTAAATTTTGAATCATTAGTCAAAGAATGGGCAAATAATAGCAAGGACATTCTGAGACCCACCAGCACATTGACAAATTATTAAGATTGATATACAATCATAACCTTAATGTGTATTGGACATATACTTGATCCTATACGGCCAATTAATCGTGTATGCACATTTTGAAAGCTCAACATAAACACAAATATACCACAATAAGATCACAATATGTGTGAGCTAAACATACTAACAATTGTTATCGCGTGAATTGCGAACTGAGATGCGTATGACCCAATTCGTAGTCCTCACGACAAAATTTTGGAAGTACCATCTCAATTCCCAAAAGTTGGAAATCAAGAATTTTGGAGCCCCATTGGTAATAATTATTATATGCAAAAGTGGTCCCAATGCAAGCTTTGATGTGAGTCACAAACGTTAAGCGAATGGAGAGAAGAAGCTGATTGGTAATAATTGAATGTATGTATATGTAGTGCCATTTTGAGTTCAGTGGGTAAAGGAAGAGAGACCACAAAAACAATCACAACATATTATATATATATACATGTATGTGTATGTTGTTAATAAACTTGTGTCTTCTTCTCATTCGTTATTGAAAGAGTGAAGTGGAAGCAATCATCAATGGGGTGCTGCAGCTCAGATTCTTCAGATGACTTGCTGCTGGGACTGATAATGGCTCTGCTCATTGCTATGGCTTTTTTTATTGTAACCCAACCCAGAAGAGTTTCTGTTTGTTATTCCTGTTTTTTAGCTACCATCTTTGTGTTCACACTTATATAAATAAATATTGCTTTTCATGTTTGAACAATAAATGCATTACATATATCAAACAAATTTACAATTCTATTTCCATCTCTCTCTCTCTCTCTCTCTCTCTCTCTCTCTCTCTGTATATTTAGGTAATCTTAAATGCTGTCTATTTATTTGCAAAGCAGACAAAGCTATAGGATTTAAATTCACAAGTACAGCGAGCCAAAGCAGTTGGGTTGGGGAAACTTATTGAATTGCCAAATGCCACAGAGAATGAGTAGAGCTGTATACTTTGTCCCACATCGGGGAGGTGAAGTATAGAGCAGGAGAGGGTGTTCAATAGATAACGGGCCTTGTGAATAATGAACACGAACTTACATGGACAGGGTCAATATGTTATCAAGAAGACCCATGGCTTGGGAGAGTGACCTCCAGTGCACATAAAGGAGGTCTACCGTCTAGCCAAGTTGGTTGAGCCTATGTCGTAATTTATGCCAGTGTGGGCATGCCTATGAGAAGAGAAGCCATCAACACATACATGTCTATTCCTTAAAAATTTTAATCCAAATGCTGCCTAAGATCCTACCAGATCCCGAGGTTTGCCATTTCCATTGTCAACCAATTTGAGACTAACAAGGGTAAGAGAAGAGAAGCAAATCGACATATACATATGTTGTTGAACTTTTAGGGATTTCAAGAATGTAATTAGTCTAAGCATCTCCAACAATATCAAAAGACATTGCTAGTCAAACCGAAGGAGTTACATGAGAATATATGTCTCAACCAAGAAAGGGCCTCTAATGTAAAATGGGGCACAAAAGAACCAAGAAAAAAACCTTATATTCAGATTAACAGTCTCCATATCATGGTCAGTGCACTGGACATTTAAGCAATATACTCTCAGCCGGATAATAGCTTTTCAAGAGCCAAGTTTTCATCCCCACCAACAGCTTCCAGGGTATTCCTCACCATAGCTTCAGGGAAGCCCATCTCCACAAGTTTCTGTACCTGTACCAGTGCAATGCTAATTTTACTAAATCTCCATAACATTAGATAACATGTTCTGCATAAATGCGGTAATACAGCCACTCAGAATCTGTGTGCCATAATGCAAATGACAGCCAGCCAGTAGATACTCCTTCCGTGCCAAAATAAAGAATAATTTTATTAGTGCTCAACTTTTCCTCATGTGCCCCCACATGATTTTGTAATAACAAATTCAATTGGTTCTAAGTTCTAACTACCTTATATCTCAGTAGGAATATAATTGATAATTTGTGCAAAACTAACTAAAAAGGAAAGTAAATACTCATTTTGGTAACAACTTTTTATAGAGAAATTGTAAACTCATTTTGCTACAAAGTTACAGTTAGTACTATCAATCATGGATGCACTCAGTGAACGCAATAATTTATATGATGAATGGACAGAGAGACAAACAACATTGTGAAAGAAAAGAAAATAAAAGACTACCACACCTTTTCCTCAACCCCAAGAGATGATGCCTTTGCAAAAGTTGCTGTCCAGTAGCGAGCAGTGCCAACAAAGGTCTGATAATCCTTGAGATACTGCAACATCCACATGGAAACATAACTCAGTTATAGATACCAGTACTCGTGAAAATACATGCATGAGAATCTAAGACAATGCTGACAAAAATCTAGTCACTAACATATAGCCATTTCCATGTAAAAGAGACTTAGTTGCAGTAATGGCACTAATGTTTGTAAAAGTGAAGGCATAGAACTGGCAGTACAATTGACCTGTTGTGCTACAACAGCATCTTGAGGATCATCAGGGGCAGGAGCAGAAAGCAAAGCTTGTACAGAAAGCAATGCTGTCTTCAGAGTTAGTGCGGGGCTCCATTGGTCCTTTAGGATGTCCAGGCAAATTGCTCCACTTTGACTGCTGATATTTGGGTGCCTTCAACAGGTAATATACAATTATACACTCGTAAAAAGAATTAAGCCTTACTCATCTGGAACTTATATTGGCCAAATGTTTTGTTATTAGTGTCGTTGACAGAATATATAAATTGCTGGGAACTGATATTGCTTGTAAGAACCATAAAAAGCAGACATCATAGACCCAATACTACAACATAGATGGAAATTATACTAAATTATGTGAGCAAAATGTTGTTGATAAACAGCTCAAAAATATGGACTGAAACAAAGTTGTTGAGAGAGAGATGCAGAGGACTTCTGTTTGTTTTCAAGCTCCTACTAAATGCATCATTTGGAAAACAGCTCCTTGTATGACAACATTTGAAGAACTGACACTTCCTTTCTTTTTACTTGAAGAACTTTGTTTTAAAAAAATTCCGGTGAGTTTCCACTTTCCATAACAGAAATTTTTATATGCCCAATTAGTTAAGAGTATTTTTAATTGAAAGTATGACTCTTATTTGCAAATAACTTTTCCATGCTACATATAGTTCACTTGGAGAGAAGTGAACAATGAAGCTTTATTATCTAATCATTATTCCAGTTCTGTACTAGGTCCAGGATGCGATGAGAATAATCAATAACTAAATTCCAGCATATCTTACATGTGATAATACGAGTAATGGAGAAAGTTCTGATAATCCTTATGCAACTTTCTATGGTGCATTGTGTTCATGAAAACAAATCAAGTAGAAGCTATACAAATCAGATATGTCTTATATGAAGCTGTATCTGTTTTGCAACTTGCTTTTCCACAACACCTACCAGACAGTGCTCCAAACATATTCATTTACTAGTTTAACCCTGTCATGTGCTTTTCTAATTATCCAAGAATTTTCTAATTGGTCTTTGTATACTGAACTCATTCTGGTTCATACACCAAAAGGCTGATCTAAAGAATGTGGAGAGACTAACGTTCCTGAGATTTACAAGATGCTACCATAATGAATGAAGTTAAATGACTGGGTAGTGGTCTGCTTGTTACAATAACAATCAGCCAACTCTCCAAATTTGCAGACTGATGTTTAACTCCTAAAGCCTTGAGCTATCACAAATTTGAACAATAACAATATAAGCCGGGGGTTAGTATTAAAAAATAACTAGGCTCACAGTCAAGCTTATTAATCCATTTAAACTCTTTGGTCCCCATAAAGATTACAACCAAAAACCTGCTGGTTACAAGCCATCCACTCAACCACTTACAGTACATGTTGTATCTCACTTTGGTTTTCCCACTAGCTAGTGTACAAAAGTCTAGCAATGAAATTCGGAAAATCTACAATATCAATAAAGCCTGTACTTACTGCTGAGCACTTCCTTTTAGCAATTTCTATATCATGAAATGAGTAAAATCAAGCAAAGTCTTCTATAAGCTATCAAAAAGATTGCAAGTGTCACATAAATAACATGATCTGCTACAACTACCATGCCGAATAAATGAACAAAAAAGAACATAAAAAACAAAAACAAGATAAACAGAGTTTCTTCCTACCAAACTTTGGTGGTAAACTGCATCTTGGGTGGCTCGAAAGGGTATCCATCTGCAAAAAGAAAACTCAGCATTGACCCCTCAAGTTAAAAGAAACTTTTTCATCACATTGTATCCCTTTACTTCAAATGTAGCTAATAACTGTAATTGAACAATTAAACAGTTCTAATAAAATTCTCATCACAGCTAATACTCCAATTACTTACAAAGCCATTAAACACATTGATGCTTCCTCTAGCAGCCATCCACTAAACAGACACCATCTATAACACCCAATGGTCCTTTAAAACCCTAAACACAGACAATTATAAAACTCCAACCCCATATGAAAATCATTTCCAAACAGTTCACACACTTTCCCTCATTTTCCCCACAAACAAACAGTAACCCGATATTCACTCAATTGAACTGAAAATAATTTTCAAATTCAATCACCCACAGGACACAAAATTCAATATCAGAATATAAGAAGTTAGTGAATTACGTACCGGGCAATGAAATATCAAGCTGGAAGGTCCCTCCTTCGTAGGGAGTACCGATAGGGCCAGGAATGGTGCCGATCAAGCGAGCGAGGTTGTCGCTTTTGGGCTGAACTTTGATTCCCGACTTCTCCACGTCCTTGCTGCATTCCTGAAGCTCCTTCTGCACCCTCGAGAAATCCAACATCTTCTTCTTCGTCTTCTTCAATCGAAGAGAGAGAAAGAGCCCTAGAGAGAGAAAGAGGGACCGAATTGAAGAAAAGAATAAAGTGCTTTCGTCAGTCTCTCTCTTGAAGCTTTTTGTTTCTAGAGAGAGAGAGAGAGGGTTGAACAGTGAAATGCGAATTGGTGAGTGCGAGAGAGAACAGGAGAAAGAGGAGAAGCCAATGGGAGTGATAATCCTCTGATCTCGGGACCACAATACACTTTGTGGAGTGAATTTGGGGCGTCGGTGGTGGTTAGATTGGGCGGTCCAGATTTCTTCTCAGATTGTGATCGATGGTCGGCAGAAGATTCTGGTACGGACTAGATCGATGACCCGAAGAACAGAAAAAGAGAATGCCACGTCATGATCTTGATGACGTGGACACTCTCCTATCTTTTTCCAATAATTGAATTATTTGAATGTTTTTTTATCCAAAATTTAATAATTTATTAACTCAAATCGAGGATAACAAAAAGTGGCTTGAAAATCGACCAAATTAGAAAAGAATGACAAATAAAATAGAAAATCTAACTAATTCGTGAGTAACTCGATTCACAGACCAATCGAAAATAAAAAATTAGAACTACCAAACTGAGATATAATGGCTAAAAGAATCTCAAATAATCAAACAAAAAAGTGATATTTTTTCCGTTAGTCCAAATTATCAAGTTGAAGGTATTGGAATCCTCTCGATCAATGGACATCAATTGCATTTAGCGTTCAAGACAACCATATGGATAATTTTGCCAATATTTAAATGTTACTTCTATTTGAATATTTGATTTTTTATTATTGTAATTAACAGAGAGACCAAAAACAGGAGGAGAGTGAGAGAGACCATGTCATGGTGGGTTTGGTTTTTCACAAAATACAGCAACAAAATTCTGGTTAAAAAGCGACGACGCACGTTTCTTTTTCCCAATACGGGAGGCTCTGAGCATCTCATCAATCAGCAGCGCCCATTGACCCATCTCATCTTTTTCCTTTACCCAATACAGAACAAAGCTCTCTCTCTCTCTCTTTCTCTGGTTATGGAAATGCGACCAATTTCCAAGGGAACACAAGCTGAGACCAGGAGGAGGAGGAAGAAGAAGAGAACTTTTGAATAACCCAGAGCGAATAGCGCTTCTGGGTTTATTTTCATGATCCTTTGCTATTTCTTTTCATTTAGTCACAATCGATCGGTTCGTGGGTAGTTGAGATTTTTCTGTGTTTGTTTTGTGGGTGATCGCAAACTTCACTGGTTCGTTTTGTCCTTTTCTCTGCTTCTGTTATAGTTATATAGTTTTCATTGTAGCTTTGGTAGCATCGTCTTGTTTATTGGAATTGTGGGTGTGTTTTTGTTTATTTGTATCTGATTGGTTGATTGGAAAATTCTGGGAGAAAAATAGGAAATGAATTCTGTGGTATTGATCAAGTCAACTCTAGTTGGGTACTCATGATTGAGTGAAAGTTTAAGTTTTTAATTTTGTCCCAATTGATCCTCAAGAAAGTGAGGTTGGATGTGCTCTTTGAGGTTGTTGATTTACTGATTTTTTGGTTTCTCTGTTGAAAATTGGAACAAAAACTGGGTATTTGGTGGTTGCATTGTTATTGAATGCTATTGGTTTAATCGAGTTGTGTATATAGAATGTTTTATGTGCTTGAACTTTCATCGTTGTCGCTATTGTTTCAATGAGGAATTAATCAGTATTTCTCATTGATAATGTATGTTATGATGAAGAAACATGATAATTTCTGAGTATACTATCCATTTTACCCATGGAAATGCTTTGTGATCACATTATGTGTCTTATTAAATGATGGAGACAGAAAATACTATGTTTCTTTGGCTCTCTTTTTGCACCTATGCTGATTTTATTAATTTATTTTTTCATATTAACAGGATAGTGGCTGGTTTACGGGGAAACACTGAGCTACTCTTTTCTCTTCACTTGTGGGTGTGAAAGTGACGGCATCCTTCCTGCATTGTTTGGATCCCTGGTTTCTGTTTGAGATTTTTATGAATTCTGATGAAGGTGCTGCGGTTGGGATGAGCAGACGGGGACACATATGGTAGATGAACAATGCAGGTTCTACGGTAGATGTGGATTTAAATTGTATATGATTGGCTCTTTTAGTAGCAGGAATTAGCATAAACCTTCAACTTTCCTACTGGCATGTAGAGGAATGGGAAACTTTATCTCCAGTGTTCATTGAGATTGATGAATGAATTCCACATACCAGAGGGTTAGGAATAGTGTATAGGAAGGACAGGTTAATCAAAGTGGGTTCTTGAACTTTGGTTGGATAATTTATCAACCTCAGAAATGGGCTTGCCTCAAGTGTCCTCCGGTACTATGGGTGATGAGTTGGCAGCTTCATTGAGCACATTTGTGCACACTCCACCTCGAATTGTTGGGAGCTGCTGTGATTTAAGTGGGATGCATGCTGGAAATGCGAGCAACCGAACACAAGTGGATTTCCCATACTCCTCTTTTGAAGATTTCCAGAGGAAAGGGATTTTGGAGCTTTCCAAGGACCCAGATATGTTACATTTGCACAAAGATGGCAGGTCCAACATACATGGGTTGAATATTGGCTCTGCAGATCAAAATAGCCAGTTTGCTCGTAAAAGTGGACAAAGCATTAGGGGTTCTGTTCCAAGGATTATGGGTTTCGAATCAAGAGCCCTGAATTCTCTGGGTGATGTTTTTGATGGAAGCCAATCTTCTTCAACTATGGGTAATTCCAACAGTGATGCAATTCGGGCTACTGGTTCCTTAGTTAGGAAGCGGCTGTTGTCTCCTTTGAATGGAATGCTTCTTTCAGACCAATTTAGTGGCAGTTCTCTGGACATTGGATGTGGTGTTTATCAGAGTTATTCCCGAGGCATTAATGATAATTCTAATGCTCGTGTGTTACAAGAGAATAAAAAAGCTAATATTAGCAACTGCGATTATATTGATGCTCCAATCTGGTCTGCGTATTGTGCCCCGGAATGGAAGAAATCACACATTGATAACTGTGGAGCAAACTCCAAATTTTCCACTGATGGCCCTTTGCTGGACCATGAACAACCATCCCGTTGTTGTTCTGTATCTTTGTCTGGAATTAACGGCATTGGAGAAGTAACAGTGTTA
Organism: Pelargonium nanum; assembly: GCA_036897485.1. Lineage (NCBI taxonomy): Eukaryota > Viridiplantae > Streptophyta > Magnoliopsida > Geraniales > Geraniaceae > Pelargonium > Pelargonium nanum. The sequence goes on from JAYMTF010006615.1 coordinate 8,912, forward strand.
AGGCCCCAAACAGGGTCAATAACCATACCTCCAAAAATTGTTGCGTCATCTCCACGCTCTTTTTCACCTCTGGGCCCAAAGTTCCATGAAGGAACAGCATCTGCAGAAAAATGCAGGGATGCTTTCAAAAAGTTAGACGATGGCCATATAACCTTAAAGGATATGAAAATGTCACTTGATGGAACTGTTGCAGGAATTTTATTTTTAGGGGAGGAAGATTTTAGGATGCAAAGTAAGTCATTACAAGAATCTGACCTATTGTGTAAAAAAAATGATTTGTTTTCCCCTGAAAGTGCCAAGAGCTTAGGACAACACTTGGGCCGAGACTCAAAACTTGCTAAAAGTGCGAAAATAGTTAGAACTCAAAGTGGACTTCATGTCAGGAGGTCTTTAATTGGTTCATTTGAGGAGTCTTTGTTGTCCGGTCGGTTGTTATCTGCAAAAGTCAGTCAGGTTATTACTCTTGCTTTCTGATATAAAGATTTATATATGTACTGAATTCATAATGTGGTCATCAATCATCATACTTGATTATTGTCAATTTGTAGTATAAAATTCTTTTGTTTTCCTTAATACATGCAGAGAATAGACGGCTTCCTAGCCGTTCTTAATGTTACTGGAGGGAATTTTTCACCAAAATCACAAAAACTTCCATTTGCAGCGACTAGTGTTGATGGTGATAATTACTTGCTGTACTATTCGTCCATAGATCTTGGAGCGCATTTGCCATCAAACATGTGTAAAGGCCCAAAAATGAAGAGAAGCCTCAGCATTAATGATTCAAGAGCAGAAAGGAGCCGCCTGCGTATACCTATGAAAGGCCGCATACAACTGGTAATTGGTTCTTTTGTTCTAAAAAGTTATTGGTCATCAAGTTTGAAAAATCAACTGTCCAGATCAACTTGTTGAATATATGGTAAGTTGCACGGCATCAAAGTAGTTCTTGTACTTTCCTGATTTGTCGATAAACTGTTGTTAGTTATTGTTGATCGGGAGCTGTTAGACAGTTCCATTTCATAGTTTTTTTCTTTGAAATTGGTTTTTAGAGTAAAAGTTTGTGATATAATCAAACTATATACTGCCTCCGTCCCAAAAAGTTTGCAAAAATTAAGGATTACCAAATAATTTAATGTGTTTCCAATATTACCCTCACTTTCCCC